>JAVLUX010000042.1:28822500-28877500 GCA_032164185.1 Moxostoma hubbsi
AGCCGGAACCCTGTGAGCTCAATCGATTTCCAGCTTATGGCCTGTTTTGTCGAGCAGACTCAGGAAGCGCCAGCCATATCCTGACCTTCTTCTTCCTCAGGAATTCCAACCATTCAGATGTTATTCCTCCGGTTACGGTTCTCCAAATCCTCTAGCTTCTCCCAGATGCGTTCCAAATCCACCCTGGTTGGATCCACCACTCTTGTAACCACCTCAGTGAAATTCGTCTCCATGGCAGTGATCGATCCTCCAAGTCAGCAAAGACCTTCCTCAATATTGCCGACACGTTCAGTAATTCTCTCCGAATTTCCTTCACTTCTCTGGCCAAATTAGTTCCCGGGCTTCCGGCCTGCTGCTAAGCGGTGTCAGCTTGAGCATGTAAATGTCTTTTAATGTCCCCAGAGCACGAGGATTTTGAATTCTTTGACATATTGTCTTCCTTGATCAGTTAAGAATCAGGGTGTATCAAATCTCACCGGTTTATGACACAAAAAGTATTAAACCTAGCAAAGTGCGCGGAGCTCGCCGTTCACACATCCAACTCTCTCATGGTGCTACGCGACTCCCCAATTTTCAGCACATCTCAAATTCTGTATTGTGTTTAATATAATTCTGTGTTGAAAAATGGATTCATATACTGTATTTTAATGCATTATAATTCAATTATCCAAATACAGTTTCACAACCAGTAAGAAACCTTTTTGGTCCACCAATTTTCTAATTTTACCCACCAAGTGTAGCAAATAAATAATTTTGGACCCTGCATGCAATAAGTTATTTAACCACACATATTCATACACACACACACACACACACACACACACACACACACACACACTTGTCCCATGTACAGATGCATCTACTTAGAGAATGATACATGAACATACATCCTATATGTACATACAATCCCTACTGTATGTATGTCTCTGAGAGAGAGCGTCTACACAAATTTTCCTTTCATTGATGGAGTGAAATGTTATATGCTCAACACACTCCTGGCAAGGACACACATCCGCTCAGAGAGTGCGAGAAAGCGACATTAAGAAGGAGAAAGTAAAGATAGAGGGGTCAAGGAGAGGAGAAAGAGATGGCGGTATGCTATGAGCGGAATGCTGCAAGATATTTTGGAGGATGTTAAGTTCAGGAGTTTGTCTCAAGGACACAGTCCATATAATCTAAATACTGACCAGTTTAAAAAGTATGAGATTAATCTTGAGAGTGCATGCAGAACAGAGCAAAAGTTAGTGCAATTTCCAAAAGCTGGCAAGATCCAAGAACACACACGCTCCATAAGTAAATTAAAGCCCCGGTGAGTCTGTTTTTGGAAAGTGAGAGGGACTAACCCCAGGGGCGAGGTCTGAACAGCAGTTGTCGGAGACTTAGAGAAAATGATACAGTGAACAGCTGAGAAACAAAACCCTCACGAACACACACACACACACACACACATCACCAAGTGACAAACATACCAAATGTCTCAAGGACAGGTCCTTAAAGTCTCAGACGAGAACACTTGAGAAGTTGAGATGAAACGAGATGAGATGCACCGAGAAGAGATGGGACAACACAAGAAATTAAGAAATGAACTGAGATGAGACAAGGCCCAACATGGTGGGAAGAGAAGAGAATACGAGATGAGACAAAAAAGAGGAGAATTGACCGGATGAGATGTAATGAAAAGAGACAAAAATTTAGAGAAAAGATGAGATTAGACCAGAAGAGGAGTCACAATCATCTCATCACATCAGGACAATACACAAAAAGAGGAGAAGAACAAAAAAGATCGTTCCAACATATTAGTCAAGACCAGCACCAAACAGACCGGAACAGTTTAATAAAGAAAAATAGAACAGAATAATCCAGAACTGAACAGTCCACACCGGAATTGTACAGACAATCAGCACACAGAACAAATCATAAAAGAACAGTAAAGAACAGATAAGTCCAGAACAGACGTTATAGCTCAGAACAGTCCAGGGCTGTGTTAAGCGTTGTCCAAAAGCATTGCAAGCCTAAATAGATCATTGAAACCATTTGTGCCAGTGGTCTCTACGATCAACTTAAGCTTGAGCAATGTATTTGGGAAATGTAGCCCAGAACAGTTTAGACAAGACCAGGACAGAACAGTTCAGAACAGAACAGAACAATCCAGAACTGAACAGTCCAGACCGGAACTGTAAAGACCACCACCACACAGAACAAATCATAAAACAACAGTTCAGAACAGACAAGTCCAGAACAGTAAGGAGCAGAACAATCCAGAACAGAAAAGTCCAGAACAGAACAGTCCAGACCATCACCACACAGAAAAGAACAATCCAGAACTGAACAGTTCAGACCGGAACTGTAAAGACCACCACCACACAGAACAGATCATAAAACAACAATCCAGAACAGAAAAGTCCAGAACAGAACAGTCCAGACCATCACCACACAGAAAAGAACAATCCAGAACTGAACAGTTCAGACCGGAACTGTAAAGACCACCACCACACAGAACAGATCATAAAACAACAATCCAGAACAGAAAAGTCCAGAACAGAACAGTCCAGACCATCACCACACAGAAAAGAACAATCCAGAACTGAACAGTTCAGACCGGAACTGTAAAGACCACCACCACACAGAACAGATCATAAAACAACAATCCAGAACAGAAAAGTCTAGAACAGAACATTATAGATCAGAACAGTCCAGGGCTGTTTCCCAAAAGCATTGCAAGCCTAAACAGATCGTAGAAACCATTTGTGCCAGTGGTCTCTACGATCAACTTAAGCTTGAGCAATGCATTTGGGAAATGTAGCCTAGAACAATTTAGACAAGACCAGGACAGAACAGTCCAGATGGAAACAGAACAGTAAAGACAAGAAAAAGAACAAAACAGTCAACACCAGAACAGACAATTTCAGACCAGAACAGTCCAGATCAGAACAGAATATTAAAGACAAAAAAAGAACAGTAAAGACCAGAATAGTAAAGTCTAGACCAGAAATATAAAGAACATTTCAGACCAAAACAGTTTAGACAAGACTAGGACAGAACAGTCCAGGTTATAACAGGATAGGTCAGATGAAAACAGCACAGTAAAGACAATAACAGAAAAGTTCAGAACTGTTCAGACCAGAACAGTCCAGATGATAACAGAACAGTACAGACTAGAACAGATCAGAACAGAACAGTCCAGATGATAACAGAACAGTAAAGGCTAGAAAAGTACAGAACAGTAAATAACAGAACAGTCCAGACTAGAACAGTACAGATCAGAACAGAACAGTCCAGACTAGAACAGATCAGAACAGTCCAGACTAGAACAGTACAGATCAGAACAGAACAGTCCAGACTAGACCAGATCAGAACAGAACAGTCCAGACTAGAACAGTACAGACTAGAACAGTACAGACTAGAACAGTACAGATCAGAACAGAACAGTCCAGACTAGAACAGTACAGATCAGAACAGAAAAGTCCAGACTAGAACAGAACAGAATAAAGTTGAGAACAAATCAGAACAGTAAAAAATAAAACAGAACAGAACAATCCAGACCAGAAATGTGAAGCCCATTTAAGAGCAGACCAGAACAGACCAGACCATCACCACACAGAACAGAACAGAGCAGAACAGTGCAGAATGGAAAAGTACAGAACAATTCAGTACAGTTCAGACCAAAACAGTTTAGACAAGACCAGGACAGATCAATCCAGGTTAGAACAGAATAGTTCAGAATTAAATAGTTCAGAACAGAACAGTAAAGACAAGAAAAAATAACAGAAAAGTCCTGAACAGTTTAAACCAGTACTTTCCAGAACAGAACAGTTTAGATCAGAACAGAACAGTTCACATCAGAACATTACAGAACAGTTAAGACCAGAAAAGAACAGTCCAGACTAGAACAGAATAGTCCAGATGAAAACAGAACTGGTAAAATCAGAACAGAACAGTGTAGACCAGAACAGTCCAGATCAGAACAGTCCAGAACAAAAATGTTCAGACCAGAACAGTCCAGAACAATTCAGAACAGTCAAGACCAGAAAAGTTCAGTCCAGAACAGTTTAGACCAGTACATTTCAGAACAGAACAGTTCAAACCAGGAAAGATACCAAACCGTTAATACCTGAACAGAACAGTCCAGAATGACCAGAACATTATAGAACATTCCACAATGGTTCTGCATTGTTCTGTTCTTTACTGTTTTGGATTTGCCTGTTCTGTTCTGTTCTGAACAGTTCTTTTATGTTCTGTTTTGGTCTGAACTGTTCTGTTCCGTGTGGTGATGGCCCAGGACTAAAACAGAAAAGATGAGAATCTCAGAGAAGTTTAACTATTGAAACCAGAAATAATAAATATCTGATTATTTTCAATATAGTGCAGATTAACTGCAGGATTCAACCTAATGAAATATGAGAACCGTGCTCACATAAACTGCGAAACAAACATGCAGTTTAAATAAAAACATATTGTCCTGGTGTTATTGGTCAGATAAGTGACTAAGAACATCATCAGCCTTCATTGCTGTGTAGGAGCTCATGAATGCTAAAAACATGTGGGTGCTCACATACAATAATACCTGTAAAACAAATCTGTGTTTTTTAGGTGTGTCTTAAATGTGACTAATTTTTTCATGCCTTATAAAACAGTCAATAAAATGTCAGAGATTATTAAGGTCTCTTAAGGACACTTGTTATACGATTGCAGTAATTATTTAGCATTCTACCTTAAATGGACTACAGGTACGTCCTGTATGTTCAGGATCTCAGCAGCTAATCTTTCAATCCACTTTTTGTCAGAGCAGATCTGCTCAGTTCTGTCTGCCTGGTGTGAATTGGACTTGTTTCCTGCCATGAACTCCAAGGTGTCTCTTTTCTCACCAGCGCAGTATATAATGTGTGTGTGTGTGTGTGTGTGTGTGTGTGTTAAAAGACTGCAGTCTGGTCTATCTTTAATGTGCTTACTTAACCTACATGCATAAACATGCACCTCTGCACACATACACAGTGCTGGATTTACAGTACAGGCATGCTCAACTCAGATTTAAGATTTCTCCAATGAGGGTTGCTCCTGTCATCAGCTTTAGAAATGCAAATACAGCTTTATTATTCAAACTTCCAGAAGGGGGCAGGGAATGGCACAGATGCATCAGGGCAGCATGTGAGGACTTGTTCACAGTGTGTATGTGTGAGATTTGTCAGGTGATAACAGTACTCGCCTCATTCAACAGCTTTTAGGTGACAGACACCTTTTAGACTTGTTCACACATACATTTATCCTGGTCTTTGATCATACACGGGGCAATTTGCAAGTTAAACTGTCCTGTAGGGTAGTTAACGGGACATTGTTGTTGCACTTTTGCATTTCATAACTGAGAAAGACATTTGCAAAACAAGTGAAGCAACAAAGAAGAACGTCCAGTTTACTAAAAGAACTGCATGAATCATTTTATATGATTACTTGAAAACTTTGTGGACAAAATGTTAACCTCTATACTGGATGAGCATTACATTTACATTTATGCATTTGGCAGATGCTTTTATCCAAAGT
The DNA here is from genome assembly GCA_032164185.1 of Moxostoma hubbsi. Taxonomy (NCBI): domain Eukaryota; kingdom Metazoa; phylum Chordata; class Actinopteri; order Cypriniformes; family Catostomidae; genus Moxostoma; species Moxostoma hubbsi. The sequence continues at coordinate 28,828,036 of JAVLUX010000042.1, forward strand.
GACTTACAGTGCACTTATTACAGGGACAATCCCCCCGGAGCAACCTGGAGTTAAGTGTCTTGCTCAAGGACACAATGGTGGTGCCTGTGGGGATCGAACCAGCAACCTTCTGATTAACAGTTATGTGCTTTAGCAACACTACGCCACCACCACTCCATGAGCATGACTCACAATACTGTATAAAAATCAATGCAACACAATGCATTATGGTTTTACAATTTTCTCAACAAATGTCTTAATTGTTCTCCGTTACACTACTATGTTCAGCCAATTTGAGTTTCTTTACAAAATGCTAAATGACTTGTTCAGCCAATGACTACTTGCCGAGGCAACTACAGATTTCTCATTCACTTATATACTTTTATTTGTCATAATTTAGTTTTAAATGAGTTTTTATATGAAGAGAACTCTGCAATCTTTGCTTATGTAGGGAAAAAAACAGTTTTAGCTTTGACCTCAAGACATAACACACCTCAAAATCGTTGATAATCATCAAACATCATAAAGCAAAAAGATGAGCTCCGAACATCACCACACAACAAATAACTAATCGCATTGACCAAAATAACAGCAGCAGCATGCACAAAGTCAGCAGACTGCATATGACAACTCTAAAACATTATTTATTCTTGTTGCAATGCATACTTTGAGCTCACAAACCCTTAATAAATCAGCTGCATTGGGGTTTAGCTGCACTAAACATTTAGGCTAACATTTGAGGACTAAAATGTGTTTTTATGTAGGTGAGTAATTCCAATGTCAAAGTAATTCACATTTCTTAATATGTGTGACTTGAAAAGCCCTTTATGATCGTTAAAATTGCTTTTTGTGTACGGTGCAATGTAGATTTTCAATGCATTAAACTCTCCTGCATGCAACTTTCTGTCCTTGCTTTCAGTATGTGTGTATGTGTTCAAATGGGAAGGAAGGGAGTTTTAGAAACAGAGGAAAAAGGAAGTGCCGCTCGTCTCAAATCAAGGAGGACTGAGTGTGTTTGAGTGACTCTTTAAACCTTAAACTCTTTGAAAACACGTGATTTGCATTTGCTTCTGCAGTGCGACCAAGTCTTTAGTTGTCTCTATTGATCTCAAAAGTTATCTATCATTGGTCAGTTGCAGTATTGATATGAACTCTCTTCTTTCGCCCTTTCATTCAACTCTTTTTTTTATGCCCTGCGGTTGCAGATTTCACAATGAAACGGTTCCCACGGGCCGATACACACTGACACGCACACATATCGTGCATGCTGTCAAACGTGATGTGTCATTACTGTAATTCCTTAGGCGATGAAACTACACACACAGTTTCATGCCAAAAAAAGGGGGGGAAAGAAAGCAAACATTAAACACAGATGAACAAATGCAACACAGTTGGTGCTTAACAGTTTAAAGAGATATTCTGGCTTAATCGACAGCATTTGCGGCACAAAAATACATTTTGACTCTTAAAAAAAGCAGAAATGGAGGTTACATTGAGGCACTTATAATGGAAGTCAATGGGGCCAATTATTGGAGGGTTTAAGGGCAGAAATGGGAAACGTATCATTTTATTAAAGCACTGCCTAACGTCATCATGGCAACCTAGTAAGCGATTTTTTCACACCAAAATACAAGACTTGTGGCTATACTTTTCAAGCAAGCAAGTAGTTTAATGTTTATGGATTGGCCCCATTCACTTCAATTGTAAGGGCCTCGCTCTAATCATAATTTTTGCCTTTTTTACGGCAAAGAAATGCATTTTTGTGCAAAGAAGTGCATTTTTACGCCACAAATGCTGTTGATTGAGCTTAACTTGTATTGAACCCAGAATATCCCTTTAAACAGAAATGAAACAACTCAATGCGTATAAGTTAGTTCAGTGTGGTTTTTGTAGGTTATAAAGGGGAATTCCTGCAGTGACATTATTGATCTTAACATCTTATTGATATCTGGTGCCTTTTGTGTCCCCAGTAAAGTTCATGATCTTATCGCCTTAACATGTTAAACAATATCAATTTTAAAGCTGTCTTTGATATAAATAACACCATTTAAATGTACCATTTAAGCATATTAAAGTTGATTTAAAAACAGCATTTTAAACCACCAAATATCACCATTTTCCCCTAGTCCCCAGGCTTGTATATCCCATTTAGCTTCAAATGGCATTAACATTGTACTTTAATATGTTTCATAATAATTGGTGCATGGGACACAAAGTTCTCCAGAGGACATTCAAATAAAATTCTCGTATAAAATATGGGGTCTTGAATTGATAATGAGCCCTCAGAACTGGCGCCAGCAGAAATCAGTGATCCGCCCTAGTCCCTATTGAACTTTTGTCAGGGGAACATGAATTAACTTGCACATCCCACATCTACTCTGGGAAAGTGTGTGAAAGTTGTTCTCTTCCCTTGCGGTGAAATTAAACTGTGTACTCTTTCTCTTTTTTCTTCCTCATATTATCCCTTATATTTAAAGGAAATCTCCCCCTCTCTTGTACCTGCGCGGAGGGATAACAGGGGCGGGCACTTTGGAAGACGTTCAGAAGTCCGCGGTCAGAGTTCCCACGAGCGGCAAAGAGAAGAGACGCTCGCGAGATTACTGGAATATATTTATTAAACTAATATACAGATATTTATTCAAATTCTTTTGCACTTTTTGGAGATCTGAGAAGACGTTCTGGGGATCTATGAGAACTTCAAGAAGGATTTTACTGCAGTTGTAACGCCGATGCGGAGTTATGTACCGTTTCTTGGTGAAATTAACCCTACTGACGGCAGCATCTCTCGCGACGGTGGTGCAAGGTATCGGAGATCACTACACTCTTTATATCTCATAAGTTTAAAAATGACGTGCATGCATGTATTAATATAACTCTCTTAAATGATGTAAAAATGCCTCCCGACTCTGAGACCTAAATGGGGTGTAGTGTTTCTTTAAATTATGATAATTGAGATTAACTTTTGCTTTGAGTGTCACTTGTTGCACTGTTGTTGTTTTTTTCTATTATTTTTTATTTTTTCTATTCTTCGTTTATTTAGTTAGTTTTGTAGTGAGCAGTGTTCAAAAGTGTGATTTTCCTAAACTGAATCACAAATAAGGGTCTGCGATGCATTGATTATCACCAGTGGAATAAATGAGGCTGTATTGAATCCAGCGACTTGTCAAAGTTTAGCTTTATAAGGGGGAATTCATGATGCTGCATGATTTAGAGTTCATTCACTCTTTTAACATAGTTTCTGTTTCAGAGTTATCGTGCATAACCGTAAAGATAGCCTAAATGTATTTATGTTAAAAGTTTATTCATTTCAGGAGTATCACTCTAATTTTATTGTGTTAGTTAAAAAAAGGCTTGATTTCGTAAGTTGTCTGTGGTTTTCCTAGTTTTTCTGATGTTGATTAAGTTGCATTGTCTGTCTGTCTGTGTGTGTTTGTGTGTGCGCGCGCGCGTGTGTGTAAAGGCTTTTTTATGGCGTGGGAGCGGGGTGGGTGTGTGTGTGTGTGAGAGAGGGAGTCTGGAGGAAAGCGATCCGTGAGTGAATAATAGGTTGGAGGAGGGTGAGGAAGGGGGTGCTCGCGGGCTGTTGTTCTCGTGCGCTGGTAAACAATGGCTCGAGACAGTGTTTAATGGGCTCGTGCTGGACTCTGATTTCTTTTGTCGGCGCGGCGTGGGCTCCGCAGCTGTCGCGCGCGCTCCCGTCAATCGCGCGTGTGTCCCGAGGCCCCCATCCCCAACACGCGCGGGTCGCGCCATCAGTCCACAAATCCGCAGAGGAACCGAGAATAAGTCGACAGACGAGAGAAAGGCTATAACTAGACTTAAGAGACAGGAAGCGAAAGAGACATTTATTAAAGTGCATTTATCACGCAGGAAATCTGCATTGAAAGAGAAGTAGCATATTTAATTCTATGGACATGGTAATAACGTGGTATTTTGGACAGGCAATATATTCTTTGAAATATAACAAAGTAATTATCTTGACTAAAGTGGTGGTACTATGGTACAGTGGTGGTAATACCATGGTATTGACTTGGTATGTGAAAGGTAATCACCAATGACTGGAAAACTCTGGGAATGCTGTACCATGGTACATTTTGTTAAGGTAGGACATAGTTTGGAGAAGATGCATTTTGTTACCATCCATTGTATGGCCCAGTCACAAAATTCAGGCTTAAAATAAACAGATCAAGACAGAAAAGTTCTGGTAGTACTAGTGGTTTAATCCAATGTAAGGACTTGAGGGCTTGACTAAGTCTGAGCTTTGTCTCTAGACAGTCATTACCAATTAAAGACAGCCTGTAGGCAGCTGCTTTCATTCAACAAGTGTACAACTGCAGTCTGTATGGTGACTGGCCTTTAGATACTCCGTTAATCCTTAAAGTGCAACGATGCATGCTCCTAAAAATAAATAAATACTTTAAAATTATAAATGAATGAATGCACATGTACTTGGCTCCAAAAATGGACACCGTTTGGACCCCCCAGACTGCAAAAAAGAAGTGCATGATCCAACACTGTCAGCTAAACTTAAACCAGTGTGAAGCTGATATATTAATACTGCAACAGGAAGGACTGTATTTTGAGTTTAAACCGTTGTTAAAGGCCACACAGATAGGGAATTGTTGGGAATGTGGAGCTATTTCCAGGCTCTGTGTTGGATAACTGGATTTTTCAGGATCTTTTTAGATGAATAGTCCAGACCCCCCCCTCTTCTCCTCCATCAAAGTCACTTATTCAGAGTCCAACAAAGGGCCAGTGGCTCTCCTTCAGGGCCACACAAAAAAGGCTCGGGCCATTTATTGATGTCTATAGGTGGTGAGGTTCTTTTGTAAGAAGATCTGTAGCATGCTTGTTTCCATTGACAGGTGTATGATTGTACAGGTGGGCGGGTGTGAGCATTGCTTGACCTCAGTTAGTGCAGTTGATGTATACTCCGTACAGGTTCAATTGAGCATTGGGATGTGCTAACAGGTGTGTGTTTGTGTTTAGGTCAGAGATGCTTGGAGTATTGTCAGAACGGAGGAATTTGTGAGAGGCTCAAGCCAAGTGGAGACACATCATGCAGGTGAGTTGCAAGAACAACACCCCCACCCCTTACAGGGCACTTGAAATGGAAGTGAATGGGACCAATTTTTGAATGTTAAAATACGTACTTCTTAAAAAGTCACAAATTGTAAAAACAATTTACTACTTTGGTGCCATGACAACATAAATCTGTAAACCCTTAAATAACCTTAAAATTGAAGATTTAAACAACTTTACAGCTCCAATAATAAACAAGTTTTAACAGAAGTAAATAATGTAAGGGCTTGTATAAAATAATAAGCTTCACGTTTATGCCTTTTAAACCCTCCAAAAATTGGCCCCATTCACTTTCACTGTAAGTGCCTCACTGCAACCTCAATTTTCGCTTTTTTAAAGAAAAAGAGGGATGAGTCGAAATACATTTTTTGGTAATCAGCATGATGCCAAAAATTCTGTAGATTAAGCTTAATTTGTATTGAACCCAGAAAATATATATATATATATATATATATATATATATATATATATATATATATATATATATATATATATATATATATATTGGGTGATTGGCTGTGAAAAACACTAGTTTACGCTGGTTATGCCCAGAGACACGGCTCACACGTGAGGCTGCAGTGTGTATGCGTCTCAACCCCCATACATGTGATAGAGGTGGAAAAGTTCAAAAGTGTGGCTACGTTTCACTAGGCTCGATGCCAACAGCGCGCAATGCAATATTTGAACAAGATAATTGCTGCCAAGACCGGCAACACGACACATCTGATGAAGCACTTGACAGTGCATTGAATAAACTTAAGAGCAGAAAGTTGCTCGTCTTCGACTGCAAGAAGACCGAGCTGGTGCGGTCATCCTCTCAGCGTCCTGCCACAGAGCTTCCTTCAACATGCCCACCACACGAGCCCTCCTCAAACTACTGATGAATGCTGCGGCGCTATGACTGGGACTCTGACAGGTAGGTTAAAGTTTAGCAAACAAACCAACAAACAAAATCGGCTAACTTGTAGTGGTACATGCTTGTGCACGTGATAAATTAACGTTTCTGTGCGCGGTGACATAGTCCTATAAACTGGGACCTACATAACGTTAGATATTGTTTGGATGTATGGCTGTAGATAGCTAGCTGAATCGATGCTAAAAGTGATTTAAGGTTGACAGTAACTGATCAAGTTTAATTCACATTAAACTAGTTATCTTGTTAAATCGTGCTTATCCTTAGGTTTTCCTGAATTAACAGTTTAGGTTTCTTGTTTTGTTTTTTCCTCTTCACATTAATGTTATAGCCTCTGCCCCTGCCGACCCTGGCATGAGGAGACCAGAAGGCACAGGAGATGAGTCTTTGAGTCTGTAATAAAAAGTAAACAAACCAAAACCAAAGTTTTTTTGAGGTAATGTGTAATCTTGTTAAAACGGATTTCATAAAATTGGTATCGAGTAAAGTATCTTTTAGGAACGGGTATCGGAGTCAAGCTATCAGTAATAAAAAAATTGTATCGATACCCAGCCCTACCAAAGAGCCATATTGCCAACTCAAGAACCCTATAAAATGGTTCCTGAGTAGCTCAGCGAGTATTGATGCTGACTACCACCCCTGGAGTCACAAGTTCGAATCCAGGGCTTGCTGATTGACCTGGTTGCTAGGGAGGGTAGAGTCACATGGGGTAACCTCCTCGTTGTCACTATAATGTGGTACTCGCTCTCGGTGGGGCGCGGAGTTGTGCGTGGATGCCGCGACGAATAGCGTGAATTCTCCACATGTGCTATTTCTCCATGGTAACACGCTCAACAAGCCACGTGATAAGATGTGTTGATTGATGGTCTCAGACATGGAGGCAACTGAGATTCATCTTCCAAAGGTTCTTTGCTGAACCCAAGAACCACTGAAGAACCTTTATTTTTAAGAGTGTAAGTGTAGGGGGCCTGAGTAGCTCAGCGAGTATTGATGATGACTACCACCCCTGGAGTCGCGAGTTCGAACCATGGCATGTTGAGTGACTCCAGCCCGGTCTCCTAAGCAACAAAATTGGCCCGGTTGCTATGGAAGGTAGAGTTACGTGGGGTAACCTCCTCATGGTTGTGATGAGTGGTTTTTGCTCTCAATGAGTTGCGTGGTGAGTTGTGTGTGGATCGCGGAGTGTAGCATGAGCCTCCACGTGCTGGGAGTCTCCGCGGTGTCATGCACAACAAGCCACGTGACAAGATGCGCAGATTGCCTGTCTCAGAAGTGGAGGCAACTGAGAATTGTTCTCCGCCACCCGAATTAAGGGGAGTAACTATGTCACAATGAGGACCCATTAAGTAGTGGGAATTCGGCATTCCAAATTGGGAGAAAAAGGGGAGAAAAAAAAAAAAAAAAAAGAGTATAAGAGTAGTGTGACACATTGCAGTAAACAGTACCTGTATAAATATGTGTAACTGTGTGGTATTGGATACTCAAGCTTGAGATTCCGACTTTAGGATGGGACCCCTTCTTAGCAACCACACAAAGCTCACAGCAGCTTGTGAGTGTGTTTGTGCGCATACGCGAACGTGCACGCGCCCATAGTCATTCTGTTTCAAACTTAGATAAAAGATCCCCCCCCACCAATCCTCCCTGAGTAGTCCGTTGGTGCCCTGCTGCAGTGGGACGCTGCTTCTGTCAATGTCTATTCATGCCATTCAGAACAACAGCTGGCATTCACCTCCTATTGTCTCACACACTCACACACACACTGTCTTAGCACAGAATAAAACTTGAATATGCTCTCATAGGACACTTACATCAAGAGTTAGTACAATTTATGCATACAAATCTGGACACATTTTATTTAAAAGTAGTTTAATTCGTAGTCTCTTTCGTTGTGTTTTTCTTACACACTCTCGGAAGCCTGTGTGTGTGTGTGTGTGAATGAATGAATGGTGTCCTTTTTGGAGGGCAGATGGCTGGGGTGGCGGGGATAAGATTGCAGGACCTCCTGAGAATGGCCTGTGTGTGTGTGTGTGTGTTGCTTTAAGGGCGAAAATTTGAAAGTAAACAAGTCTGAGAGACTGTTAGCCACATCTCTCCTTATTTCTTTCTCCTTTCATATTATGCTTTTTGCAATCTAGGAAAAGACGGCACACCTAACCCGACTCCACACCAGTATGTTTTCGATGGTTATGCTATGTTTACACCTTTATATCCACACTAGAACTGCAGGGATTTTTTCTACCAAGTATTTGACTTTCGAAAACATAGCCACACACTTTTGTTAACAATGACTGTAGGAAACCAAAAACTGAACTTGTCATTGTTCCTTTTGGGGCAGAACAGTCCACTCAGCCTCCATCTTCCCAGGCAGCAATTTTCTATGGATACAAGTGGCGTACAAGTACAGCTCCTAATTACTTGAATGGGGAAAGACCGAAATCGCCAAAACAGTTGGTCAAGATTATGCTAATATAGCAATTAACATTTTTCAAATCGGCTGTAAAATTTGACAACAATACTATCATAAATATGCTTTTTTATCTCAGACGAAGGACAAAAAAACGCAGTTTTTCAGGCTGATCCAGCCAATGTGATTTAACTGACAGGTGGTGTCCTTGTCTAAAAGCTGATTGGCTCTTTTTAACTTCCTTTTTTACATCCTTAATATTGGGTGTTCCAATTTCGCCCATTCATTTAAATACAAGTGTTCCAACTCGTGCCAAATAGTATTTGGCGAAAGTCATCGCCACAATTTTAGGCCATTGTAGATAGATGCCAGGACATTGTCGTGAATGGTTGCTAGGGTGTTCTGTGTGGTTGCCAGGTGGTTGCTTACTGGCCCAAATCAAAAGAACCCACCACTTTGTCTAAAGTTCTGGTCCTTGGATATGTCTTGCGTACCTCCTTCAAGTTAATGCCATTTTTTTCTTCGTTTTTTTTCTTCTGCCACACAAAATTTGTAAGTCTGATCGCTAAGAAAGTAATAGCACACCTCTTCTAAACAAACCGCATGATTTGAGGTATCTTTCATGTCGGTAGCACAAACGGTGAAGAATGACTTATGCACAAAGTTGACCAAAAGTATGAGTAATACAAGTTTCTGAATGTACAAATCAGTTTATCAAAGAAGAAAGCAAGAGAGAGATTTTATCTGTCATTGTGAGGGGGAGTTGAGTTGCTTTAACACACACACACAAGCATATGTAGCGGCCAAACTCTTTAATATCCTGTTGTGATGACCCCCGTTCATAAACAGGATGAACAAAGATATTTTGATCCTTTTTTCCTCCCAGAAATATCCCATATGAACTTTGATGCCTTTCCTGTGTCGTCTAGTTCTCAACCTTGGAAATCGTTTGTAAATTTTCTCTGTGTATTTGGACTCCAGTAGATTCTGAAAGAAGGCAGTTTCAGTTGCATCGATGACTATTTAGTGAGCGGATGTCCTACTTTATGTTGAGGTAAAAGTCCCATCTCTGCCAGTAATGGTGTTTGATGACAGAGAGAGGAGGTTTACTCATTATCAAATCAGATAACCTTCAAATCTCTAGTGCTAACAATCTAAGGTTATAGTTGTTCTTGACTTGTTTTATGGATTAAAAAAGGTGCTTTCTTTTTTTAGGGATGATTTTATATTAAAACCACTTATTTTAAGGTGTGGCTGGAGTTGTGTTGATGTTATGCTTGAGCTAAGGTCATGTTGGGGTTGATCGTGTAAAACATGCTTTTTGCATGTCTATCAGAGTGGTTGCTCGGGCATGTTGGTTCGAGGATCTGTTATTGAAACTAATATTAAGTGTTTCACTTTAAGATTTCTGAAATTGATATAGTGCACATTGGACAATATTACAAGCCGACAATGTGTAAGGTCATGTAGATGCCTTAAATTTTTTTCTTTATGGGGGTAAGGTCATACATATCGATTTTTGACCATTACCACTCTTTTACGTTGCCAATTATCCAATGTGTGCAAGATTTGTGCCCATTCCTGTGTACATTTTTGATGGCAAATGCAGCGAATGATCCAATGATTTCATTGTAAATTAGGTTTTCTTTTCTTGTCTATTTTGTTGTTGTTGAATAAGCTGATTTTTGTATGTTTTCCGCATATTGCTGTGCAATCAAGCGTACTTATTGACTTTGCAGATGTGCAATTAGATCCACACGTCATTGCATTCCAATTCATAATACAATGCAAGTACCCTCTGTTTTGGTAGACTATGTTTATGGACTCAGTGAGGTGGTCCAGGACTTCTAATCTTTTCAAAACCACCTGACATCAGTTCTGGAACTTTTGGAATGTCAGAGGGTGGCGTGTTAATTGGAAGCGTGGAATTCCAACGTTGCCATTTGAATTCCAGAATTCTTCTTGAGCTTCTGTTGTTCGATCGGGTTTGAATATTTTAAGTTTGATCTTAAGTAGGGGTGTGGGTGTGTGTGTGTGTTAGGAATAGATCGTAATGTATTTTTTAGTGATGTTGTGTATTACAAAAGCTATTTGTAGGATTAAAACATCCACAGGCTATAAAACATGCACAGACTGTTGAGGTGAGTTGGCCTATAAATTTTTAAATTTGGCCAAATTGCATTTATCTTTACACATCTTACACAACTTCGTCTTTTTGTCTTTTGTTGAGTCAGTTCCACATTTCCACAACTTTTTTCTCCATGTCATATGTCTACTTTGATTCTAACGTGTGGTTTTGCACGCACTGCTTAAGATCAAACTTGCCACTCGCCATGTGCCAAATGTGAGTACAAGTAGAGTAAATTAAATACAATTACTGGCCAACATATTGTGGTTTAAATAACAATGAACCACGTGAAGACCTTTTTTACTTGTATTTGATGCAAGCAACGAGCGAATAATAAATATTTTCCATCCAAAAATTACATAACCTTTGATATTTCTAGTTTTATTAGTTTAATTTGCTTAAAGATTACACAGTTAAATTTTATGGAAATTTGTTATGAATTGAAATGCAAAGACCAGACTTTGTATATGTATGCATATACATTTATGCATTTGGCAGATGCTTTTATCCAAAGTGACTTACAGTGCATTTATTACAGGGACAATCCCCCCCGGAGCAACCTGGAGTTAAGTGCTCAAGGACACAATGGTGGTGGCTGTGGGGATTGAACCAGCAACCCTCTGCTTACCAGTTTAGTGCTTAAGCCCACTACGCCACCACCACTCATTGCTAGCAATGCCAACATGGGTTTGATTCCCAGGAAACGCACAAACTGATCAAATATATGCACTTGAAAGTAAACCGATGCTTGGATAAAGCTATAAATGATGCTCTGAATGACATAGCTTAATGCTAATATACAAGTACATAACCGTTGAATAATTCCTTTTATTGTATGGATGTAAATATAGTTAAGGAAACGTTCAAGAGTGCAGACCATCTCTTATTTTTGTGATAGCTGGCCTTGCCTCCTGAACTCGCTGGGAGAGCGCAGTGAAAACTTTAAATATTAAGGAAACTTTCAAAGCCAGTAAAACCAAAAATGTTCTCATGGTGTGTCAAAAAGGTACAATCCTGGGGGCGTATTGACATTTACTGTTTACAGAAACATCTTCACTCTAGAATCCCGTCTTGTTTGGTAACCATGAGGATTTTAGAATTTTAACGAACTATTCAAATCTTTGGAAGATTCCGTTTTGGCTTCTGGTTCTAAACCTCCATTGGTCATCAACATACTCCATAAACAAACACAGACCAGCCCCTGCACAGACAAACACTCAATGTCTCGTGTTTGCACACCGAAGAACCCAAAGCCGAGGGCCAGACGGAGAAAACGAAAGTTTGTTGTTTTGCTTTACACTCAGGGACAGGAAGTCTGTGGTGTGATCACACACACATGCAGATGCACAGAAGGCAGCGGCAGCAGATGGTAGACCGGCCCACTGGACTAGGTGTGTGTGTGTTCCCTGCAGTCACAAATGTGCTCAGGGGTCACAGGTCACCACAGCATCTGTTCAGAGTCGACTCTCACACACTCATGCTATCAGACCTGTTGCCCCGACGGGCTGTAGATGACTTCTGCTGCTGTCTCTGGAGACAAAGAGAGCGACTGCGTTAATGCCACAAGTAAACACACACAAGCACATGCACGCATCTGCACATGTAAGCGTTTGTGATGGGATGTCTTTATTATTAAACTGCTGCATGATGGTTTGCAAATGTGTCGTGAGAAGGGCTAACGAATTTAGCGAGTTAAAGTTTTGAGAATTTAAATATGTTTTAATAACCGTGTTTTTGATTAGGGCTGCTGAAAATGTGTTTTTTAAAATGTGTAAATGAATCCTGTGAAGTTTTGAATAATCATCTGAGCTCAACATGTCTAAAATGTCCTCTTAGAAGTGAAATACACTGTCGATGGTCCACCAAAACGACTACTGTGGCATCAATAAAAAAACATTCTTGTGTATTCGTTTGTTTTCTGTTCTTAAATAGAAACTGAATGCATTAACTTAATTCACTGTATTTTGAAAGAAAATATATAATGTAAATATATTTAAAAAAATAATAATAAATAAAAATGATAATTAAAAATATTTAAATATAATATATCTAATTTTATAAAATATATATAATTATATTTAATTCATTATAATATTTTTAAATGCTGTTTTATTAATTGCTTTAACTAAAAAAACTTGAGGTTTATCGTGAATATTTTTAAATGTATTTACAGCTCAAGTTGTGATAAATTTGAGAAGTGCTGATGAGAGCAAATGTCAATTAAGATACTGTCCTGATAAAGGTGAAATTATTGGGCAGCAGGAGTTTGGGTGGGTGGAGTTTTGCTCTCTCTTGGGAGCTGCCTTGGTGACCTTATGCCACTCGCCATGGCAACCGGCTTGGAAGGGGGGGGACAGAGAGCAGTGGGAGGGGCTTGCCGCACAGCTGCCCTTATTTATGCACACACCTGCTGCAGCACACAAATACACAATGCACACACACACACATCCATATGAGATGAATACACTTTATTTCTGCTCCCTGTTTTCACATATTCACGTTTTGTAATGATAAAACTCTGGCGACGAATAAAATGTTCAGCTTTTATACAAGTGTTCATTTTGGAATATGTGTTTGTATGAGCGTGTGTGTTCTTGTGGTTCTTGATTGCCACTGAGGAGAATTTAGATGAGTTAGAACAGTGTCTTTCTTTCACAGACACACACACACACACACACACGTGCACGCGCGCATTTACTTGGCCATCTATATGTGGACATGCCATAGACGACTTTTGTTTTTATACAAAGCTAATTATAATTACCACAGACTAACCCTAGTCCCAACTTTTAGCTTTTTTAGTGTTAGTGCTTAATGCATGTGTGTGTTGCAGAATGAGGATGCATGTTTTAACTCCGGTTGTGTTTTGTGTCGGTTTAGGTGTCCTGCAGACTTTGTCGGCCCCCAGTGTCAGTTCCCGAATCCATGCAGCCCATCACCATGTCGTAACGAAGGTGTGTGCCGTGCACGGACGCAGGGGAATGATGTGGAGGTTACCTGCGACTGCGTGTTGGGATTCAGCGGGCCGCTCTGTCTGACACCTGTCAATCACGCCTGCATGAGCAACCCCTGCCGAAATGGAGGCACGTGCTCTCTGCTCACACTCGAGACCTTTACCTGCCATTGCACACCTGGATGGTCAGGTATGTACATGCACACATCACCTGTGTAGACGAATGCTCTAAGCAGATAAACATAAAAAATAAAAATATATTTACATCAAATATATTGATGAAACCATAAGTCGTAAGTCAACCTCTCTTTCTCTGTTTGTAGGTAAAACGTGCCAACAAGCCGACCCATGTGCGTCAAACCCTTGTGCCAACGGAGGGCAGTGTTCTGCTTTTGACTCGCACTACATCTGCACCTGCCCTCCAAACTTCCACGGCCAGACGTGTCGGCAAGACGTGAACGAGTGCGCACACTCACCCTCACCCTGTCGGAACGGAGGAACCTGTATCAATGAGGTGGGCTCGTATCGCTGTCGGTGCCCACCTGAGTATGCGGGCACACAATGTGAGCGGCTGTACCACCCATGCCATCCATCACCCTGCAGGAACGGGGGCACATGCTTACAGACCGGTGAAACCAGCTACACCTGCTCCTGTGTACAAGGTAATTGTTTGTGTGCATCAAAATGATCAGTTCTGCATTTTCATGTTGGTTTTTAATTAGTCAGTTTTTGTAATGCTGTTAGTTAATTAGTATTTTTTAACCTGTTGATATGCAATTTCCCCACACTAGGGAGTGACGTCACTCTGCTTACATTTACAATATAATTCACTGTCTATAATGTGATAATGTTAACAAATGATACATCTTTTCAAAGGTCTAAGGGTTCAACGGTGATATCCGATCTCTGTTTCTCGATAGCAATCCTCCAGAAATAGCAATTGAGTTATTTGTGCAGGAGTACCAATGAAAACATGCAATATCAAAACGGGACTTTTATTATGAAATCACGATCGCCAGATGAAGCCAGTTCAACACACTTCAGTCAATTGTCCATGACAAGTGTTCATTGAAAAACATCCAATAGCACTTTTTGCCCATACAAGTGATAAATCTGGGAAATATTGATATATTTATTCTCTATTGTTTACACGAGATCTCGCCTTCGTCATCATTCTTCAACAAACTGCAATCTGAGCAGCATTCATGTTATAAAACTGTATATGATCTTATATATTAGAGTCTCATAAACAAAATGAGCTCCAATGAGCTTTTGTCTCCAAAGTCCATTTTTAAAAATGTGGCGTAGTTTTATTCATAATAGCCGAGCAGTGCAGTCAGATTTTGTGCCATCTTGAAAGGTGGAGCCTTCATTTTACTCTGTATGCTTCCAGCGATGTTACAGAGAAAAAAAGCTGCAGGAACCTCATTTTTTATTCGATCATCTTCAATTTTGAAACGTCACTTCTTTAGACTTGTGGCTTTGAGAACATTGTATTTCTGGGTTGTCTTGGCACTTTTATTATTGTTTTTTTAGATTATAAATACATGTTCAGCATAAAATATTTCCATTACTTTAAACTTCAGCTTCTCTAACTTAACTTAAAAATAACAACATATTAATTCTGAAACTTGGGAAATAAAGCCCAAAGTGTCGTCTTTCAAAAGATACTCCAACTGTGTCCGTACTCCAAAGGGTCCCGTAAATACAACCACAACTATAATTTAAGTTCAGGTGTGTCATTTTCATGGTTTGTGCTCAAAAAGGGGGCGTGTATCAACAGGTTAAATGTAGTTAGTATTTTTTTTAAACGCAGTTACTTATTTAATTGGTATATTTTAAATACCATTGTTGTTGTTTTCATTTAAATATAGAATTCATTGTTTTTAAATAAATTTAGCTGTTTTTTTTTTTAAATACAGTTAGTTAGTTAGTTAGTTAATTGGGTTATTTATAATTCAGTTAATTAAAAAATAAATAAACTTACTTAGTAATTGGTATTTTTAAAATACAGTTAGTTAGTTGTTTTTTTTAAATACAGTTAGTTAGTTGTTTTTTAAATACAGTTAGTTAGTTGTTTTTTAAATATAGTTAGTTAGTTGTTTTTTAAATATAGTTAGTTGTTTAAATACAGTTAGTTAGTTAATTGGGTTATTTATAATTCAGTTAATTAAAAAATAAATAAACTTACTTAGTAATTGGTATTTTTAAAATACAGTTAGTTAGTTGTTTTTTAAATACAGTTAGTTAGTTGTTTTTTAAATACAGTTAGTTAGTTGTTTTTTTTAAATATAGTTAGTTAGTTAATTGGGTTATTTATAATTCAGTTTATTAAAAAATAAAGTTACTTAGTAATTGGTATTTTTAAAATACATTAGTTGTTTTTTAAATACAGTTAGTTAGTTGTTTTTTAAATATAGTTAGTTGTTTTTTAAATACAGTTAGTTAGTTGTTTTTAAGTATAGTTAGTTAGTTGTTTTTTAAATACAGTTAGTTAGTTGTTTTTTAAATACAGTTAGTTAGTTAGTTGTTTTTTTAAATACAGTTAGTTAGTTGTTTTTTTTAAATACAGTTAGTTAGTTGTTTTTTAAATACAGTTAGTTAGTTGTTTTTTAAATACAGTTAGTTAGTTAGTTGTTTTTTTAAATACAGTTAGTTAGTTGTTTTTTTAAATACAGTTAGTTAGTTAGTTGTTTTTTAAATACAGTTAGTTAGTTAGTTGTTTTTTAAATACAGTTAGTTAGTTAGTTGTTTTTTTAAATACAGTTAGTTAGTTGTTTTTTAAATACAGTTAGTTAGTTGTTTTTTTAAAATACAGTTAGTTAGTTAGTTGTTTTTTTAAAATACAGTTAGTTAGTTAGTTGTTTTTTTAAATACAGTTAGTTAGTCAGTTGTTTTTTTAAATACAGTTAGTTAGTTGTTTTTTTAAAATACAGTTAGTTAGTTCGTTGTTTTTTAAATACAGTTAGTTAGTTGTTTTTTTAAAATACAGTTAGTTAGTTAGTTGTTTTTTTAAATACAGTTAGTTAGTTAGTTAGTTCGTTGTTTTTTAAATACAGTTAGTTAGTTGTTTTTTTAAATACAGTTAGTTAGTTGTTTTTTAAATATAGTTAGTTAGTTGTTTTTTAAATACAGTTAGTTAGTTGTTTTTTAAATATAGTTAGTTAGTTAGTTGTTTTTTAAATATAGTTAGTTGTTTTTTAAATACAGTTAGTTAGTTGTTTTTTAAATATAGTTAGTTGTTTTTTTTTAATACAGTTAGTTAGTTGTTTTTTAAATACAGTTAGTTAGTTGTTTTTTAAATACAGTTAGTTAGTTGTTTTTTAAATACAGTTAGTTAGTTGTTTAAATACAGTTAGTTAGTTAATTGGGTTATTTATAATTCAGTTAGGGCGGCACGGTGGTGCAGCGGTTAGCACTGTCGACTCCCAGCAAGAAGGTCGTGGGTTCAAACCCCGGTTGCCCCGGCCTTTCTGTGTGGAGTTTGCATGTTCTCCCTGTGTCTGCGTGGGTTCTCTCCGGGTGCTCCGGCTTCCTCCCACCATCCAAAGACACGCAGGCTAGGTTAATTGGCCTAGGTGTGGATGTGAGTGTGTGTTGGCCTAGGTGTGGATGTGAGTGTGTGTCTGTCTATGTGTGGCCCTGCGATGGACTGGCGACCTGTCCAGGGTGTACCCCGCATTTCGCCCAATGTTAGCTGGGATAGGCTCCAGCCCCCTGCGACCCTGTACACAGGATAAGTGGTTGACAATGGATGGATAATTCAGTTAATTAAAAAATAAATAAAGTTACTTAGTAATTGGTATTTTTTAAAATACAGTTAGTTAGTTGTTTTTTAAATACAGTTAGTTGTTTTTTTAAATACAGTTAGTTGTTTTTTAAATACAGTTAGTTAGTTGTTTTTTTAAATAGTTAGTTAGTTGTTTTTTAAATACAGTTAGCTAGTTGTTTTTTAAATACAGTTAGTTAGTTGTTTTTTTAAATACAGTTAGTTAGTTGTTTTTTAAATACAGTTAGTTGTTTTTTAAATACAGTTAGTTAGTTGTTTTTTAAATATAGTTAGTTAGTTGTTTTTTACATACAGTTAGTTAGTTAGTTGTTTTTTAATATAGTTAGTTGGTTTTTTTAAATACAGTTAGTTTTTTTTAAATACAGTTAGTTAGTTGTTTTTTTAAATACAGTTAGTTAGTTAGTTGTTTTTTAAATACAGTTAGTTAGTTGTTTTTTAAATATAGTTAGTTAGTTGTTTTTTAAATATTGTTAGTTGTTTAAATACAGTTAGTTAGTTAATTGGGTTATTTATAATTCAGTTAATTAAAAAATAAATAAAGTTACTTAGTAATTGGTATTTTTAAAATACAGTTAGTTAGTTGTTTTTTAAATACAGTTAGTTAGTTGTTTTTTAAATATAGTTAGTTAGTTGTTTTTTAAATATAGTTAGTTGTTTAAATACAGTTAGTTAGTTAATTGGGTTATTTATAATTCAGTTAATTAAAAAATAAATAAAGTTACTTAGTAATTGGTATTTTTAAAATACAGTTAGTTAGTTGTTTTTTAAATACAGTTAGTTAGTTGTTTTTTAAATACAGTTAGTTAGTTAGTTGTTTTTTTAAATACAGTTAGTTAGTTAGTTGTTTTTTTTAAATACAGTTAGTTGTTTTTTTTAAATACAGTTAGTTAGTTAGTTGTTTTTTAAATACAGTTAGTTGTTTTTTAAATACAGTTAGTTAGTTGTTTTTTAAATATAGTTATTGTTTTTTTTAAATACAGTTAGTTGTTTTTTACATACAGTTAGTTAGTTAGTTGTTTTTTAATATAGTTAGTTTTTTTAAATACAGTTAGTTGGTTGTTTTTTTAAATACAGTTAGTTAGTTAGTTGTTTTTTAAATACAGTTAGTTAGTTGTTTTTTAAATATAGTTAGTTAGTTGTTTTTTAAATATTGTTAGTTGTTTAAATACAGTTAGTTAGTTAATTGGGTTATTTATAATTCAGTTAATTAAAAAATAAATAAAGTTACTTAGTAATTGGTATTTTTAAAATACAGTTAGTTAGTTGTTTTTTAAATACAGTTAGTTAGTTGTTTTTTAAATATAGTTAGTTAGTTGTTTTTTAAATATAGTTAGTTGTTTAAATACAGTTAGTTAGTTAATTGGGTTATTTATAATTCAGTTAATTAAAAAATAAATAAAGTTACTTAGTAATTGGTATTTTTAAAATACAGTTAGTTAGTTGTTTTTTAAATACAGTTAGTTAGTTGTTTTTTAAATACAGTTAGTTAGTTAGTTGTTTTTTTAAATACAGTTAGTTAGTTAGTTGTTTTTTTTAAATACAGTTAGTTGTTTTTTTTAAATACAGTTAGTTAGTTAGTTGTTTTTTAAATACAGTTAGTTGTTTTTTAAATACAGTTAGTTAGTTGTTTTTTAAATATAGTTATTGTTTTTTTTAAATACAGTTAGTTGTTTTTTACATACAGTTAGTTAGTTAGTTGTTTTTTAATATAGTTAGTTTTTTTAAATACAGTTAGTTGGTTGTTTTTTTAAATACAGTTAGTTAGTTAGTTGTTTTTTAAATACAGTTAGTTAGTTGTTTTTTAAATATAGTTAGTTAGTTGTTTTTTAAATACAGTTAGTTAGTTGTTTTTTACATACAGTTAGTTAGTTAGTTGTTTTTTAATATAGTTAGTTTTTTTTAAATACAGTTAGTTAGTTAGTTGTTTTTTAAATACAGTTAGTTAGTTGTTTTTTAAATATAGTTAGTTAGTTGTTTTTTAAATACAGTTAGTTAGTTGTTTTTTACATACAGTTAGTTAGTTAGTTGTTTTTTAATATAGTTAGTTTTTTTTAAATACAGTTAGTTAGTTGTTTTTTTTAAATACAGTTAGTTAGTTAGTTGTTTTTTAAATACAGTTAGTTAGTTAGTTGTTTTTTAAATACAGTTAGTTAGTTGTTTTTTAAATATAGTTAGTTAGTTGTTTTTTAAATATAGTTAGTTGTTTAAATACAGTTAGTTAGTTAATTGGGTTATTTATAATTCAGTTAATTAAAAAATAAATAAAGTTACTTAGTAATTGGTATTTTTAAAATACAGTTAGTTAGTTGTTTTTTAAATACAGTTAGTTAGTTGTTTTTTAAATATAGTTAGTTAGTTGTTTTTTAAATATAGTTAGTTAGTTGTTTTTTAAATATAGTTAGTTGTTTAAATACAGTTAGTTAGTTAATTGGGTTATTTATAATTCAGTTAATTAAAAAAAAAATAAAGTTACTTAGTAATTGGTATTTTTAAAATACAGTTAGTTAGTTGTTTTTTAAATACAGTTAGTTGTTTTTTAAATACAGTTAGTTAGTTGTTTTTTAAATACAGTTAGTTAGTTGTTTTTTAAATACAGTTAGTTAGTTGTTTTTTTAAATACAGTTAGTTAGTTAGTTGTTTTTTTAAATACAGTTAGTTGTTTTTTTAAATACAGTTAGTTAGTTAGTTAGTTGTTTTTTAAATACAGTTAGTTAGTTGTTTTTTAAATATAGTTCGTTAGTTAATTGGATTATTTATAATTCAGTTAATTAAAAAATAAATAAAGTTACTTAGTAATTGGTATTTTTAAAATACAGTTAGTTAGTTGTTTTTTAAATACAGTTAGTTGTTTTTTAAATACAGTTAGTTGTTTTTTAAATACAGTTAGTTAGTTGTTTTTTAAATACAGTTAGTTAGTTGTTTTTTTTAAATACAGTTAGTTAGTTAGTTGTTTTTTTAAATACAGTTAGTTAGTTAGTTGTTTTTTAAATACAGTTAGTTAGTTGTTTTTTAAATACAGTTAGTTAGTTGTTTTTTTAAATACAGTTAGTTGTTTTTTTAAATACAGTTAGTTAGTTAGTTAGTTAGTTAGTTGTTTTTTAAATACAGTTAGTTAGTTGTTTTTTAAATACAGTTAGTTAGTCAGTTAGCTAATTAGTTAATTGGGCTATTTTAAATTCATTAAGTTATTGAGTTGTTTTAATATGGTTAGTTATTTGGCAAATTGATATTTTTAAAACAGTTAGTTATTTAAAAAAAATTTCATATAGTTTGTTGTTTATTAAAATACATTTAGTTAGTTCAGTGTTTTTTATTTGAAATGCAGTTAGCTGTTGTTTAATTGATTTTTTTTAATACTTTTTACTATTATAATGTACAACAAATTAGTTTTTTTAGACAAAGTAATACATTTCAGTTTTGTTTAATTATCTCTTATAATTTTACATAGTTTAAGTGATTTGATATGGACGAAGTCATTGCATAAAAAAAGCTGCATGAAAGTTTGTTTACAGCAAAGATGAGTTATCTGCCATTCAACTTGCAGTTGCAATTTTATTTGTTGCCGTTACCTTTGTTACGAGTGTCAGTAACTTTACGGCATCTCAAAGAGTTTTAAATGTCTACAAAAACAATTATTTTTGTTGATTTTTATTTCAGCCTGTTTTTAGTTGGGTTCCTTTTTAGTTATTCGTTTATTTTGCATTGTATTCAGTTTATGAAAATGTTTTTAAACGAATATTTTTGTCTTGTAAAAATAGTACACAGTAACCCAGGTGTGCATGTGCACCATTATTCATTAACAGCGGATCAGTCTTGCATGGAATGCGGCACTTTTGTCTTAGTTTATTATTAATCCCAATAAGTCACCTTGATGACTTTAGTTACTCACTGAAGCACACAAACACAATCCGTATACGGTATCAGACTCTTTGATGTATATTGAATATGAATCATTTGTGTCTCTCAGGGTTCACGGGTCAAACTTGTGAACACAACATTGATGATTGCACCCAGCATGCCTGTGAGAACGGCGGCAGATGTATAGACGGAGTCAACACCTACAACTGCCAATGCGACAAACACTGGACTGGTACATTTCTTTACATTAATGCACACTAACAACTCAACA
This sequence comes from Moxostoma hubbsi, assembly GCA_032164185.1. Classification (NCBI taxonomy): domain Eukaryota; kingdom Metazoa; phylum Chordata; class Actinopteri; order Cypriniformes; family Catostomidae; genus Moxostoma; species Moxostoma hubbsi. Next base: position 28,849,414 of record JAVLUX010000042.1, read on the forward strand.
ACTACATTATAATAATAGAAAGCAATAAATCTTTGAATGAATACTTAACCTTTGACCTCTGACCCCTTCCTCTTTCAGGTCAGTACTGTAAGGAGGACGTGGAAGAATGCGAACTCTCGCCTAACGCTTGTCAAAACGGAGGAACGTGTCACAACACCATCGGCGGGTTCCACTGCGTTTGCGTGAACGGCTGGACGGGAGATGACTGCAGTGAGAACATTGATGACTGCGCCAGTGCAGCATGTTCCCAAGGTGCCACCTGCCACGACCGAGTCGCATCCTTCTTCTGCGAGTGTCCGCATGGACGCACGGGTAAGTGTGTTTGTGCCATTTGCATTATATTTGAGTTTTTTAATTTTGGAAATTCATACTAAATTTGTTTGTTTACCCAAAGGTCTTCTGTGTCACCTTGATGACGCGTGCATCAGTAATCCGTGCCAGAAGGGCTCAAACTGTGACACGAACCCGGTTAGCGGAAAAGCCATTTGCACCTGTCCGCCCGGTTATACGGGATCTGCCTGCAACCAGGATATTGACGAGTGCTCGCTTGGTAAGAATAGCACACAGAGAGTGGAGCGATTAGATGCTCCCTAACGATTGGTTAGAGAGAATGTTAGATGTTTTTATTAATAATGCCAGTTAAATATTTTTAAATACTGTTAATTAGTTGGTTAGTCATTTAGTTGGTTAGTCATTCAGTAAGTTAGTTGTATTTTTAAAGACTGTTAGTTAGTTGGTTAATCATTTATTTGGTTAGTCAGTAAGTTAGTTGGTTGGTCAGTCAGTAAGTTAGTTAGTTGGTTGGTTGGTCAGTCAGTAAGTTAGTTGTTTTTTTAAAAGACTGTTAGTTAGTTGGTTAATCATTTATTTGGTTAGTCAGTCAGTAAGTTAGTTGGTTGGTCAGTCAGTAAGTTAGTTAGTTAGTTGGTTGGTCAGTCAGTAAGTTAGTTGTTTTTATAAAGACAGTTAGTTAGTTGGTTAGTCATTTAGTTGGTTAGTCAGTCGGTAAGTAAGTTAGTTGTTTTTTTAAATACTGTTAGTTAGTTGGTTAGTCATTTATTTGGTTAGTCAGTAAGTTAGTTGGTTAGTTGGTTGGTCAGTCAGTAAGTTAGTTAGTTGTTTTTTTAAATACTGTTAGTTAGTTGGTTAGTCATTTATTTGGTTAGTCAGTAAGTTAGTTGGTTGGTCAGTCAGTAAGTTAGTTAGTTAGTTGGTTGGTCAGTCAGTAAGTTAGTTAGTTAGTTGGTTGGTCAGTAAGTTAGTTAGTTGTTTTTATAAAGACTGTTAGTTAGTTGGTTAGTCATTTATTTGGTTAGTCAGTAAGTTAGTTGGTTAGTTGGTTGGTCAGTCAGTAAGTTAGTTGTTTTTATAAAGACTGTTAGTTAGTTGGTTAGTCATTCAGTAAGTTAGTTAGTTGTTTTTTTAAATACTGTTAGTTAGTTGGTTAGTCATTTATTTGGTCAGTCAGTAAGTTAGTTGGTTGGTCAGTCAGTAAGTTAGTTAGTTAGTTGGTCAGTCAGTAAGTTAGTTAGTTGTTTTTTTTAAATACTGTTAGTTAGTTGGTTAGTCATTTATTTGGTTAGTCAGTAAGTTAGTTGGTTGGTCAGTCAGTAAGTTGGTTATTTGGTTGGTCAGTAAGTTAGTTAGTTGTTTTTATAAAGACTGTTAGTTAGTTAGTTGGTTAGTCAGTCGGTAAGTTAGTTGTTTTTTTTAAAGACTGTTAGTTAGTTAGTCAGTCGGTAAGTTAGTTAGTTGTTTTTTTTTAAAGACTGTTAGTTAGTTAGTTGGTTAGTCAGTCGGTAAGTTAGTTAGTTGTTTTTTTTAAAGACTTAGTTAGTTGGTTAGTCAGTCGGTAAGTTAGTTAGTTGTTTTTTTTAAAGACTTAGTTAGTTGGTTAGTCATTTAGTTGGTTAGTCAGTCGGCAAGTTAGTTACTTGTCTAACATAGTCCATGAAATGAGATATTGCTGAGGCTAATGTAATGGGAATTGTAGTTCGTAAGCACAGTTAATACTCGGGTGATGGCGAGTCCCTTATCAATATTCGTAACACTCATCATTAATTGGCTGGCGTGCATGTAGAAACTGTTTGTGATTTGGTGCGTTTCAGGGGCAAACCCATGTGAGCATGGGGGACGTTGCCTTAACACCAAAGGCTCATTCCAGTGCAAGTGTCTTCAAGGCTACGAAGGGCCGCGTTGCGAAATGGACGTGAACGAGTGCAAGTCAAACCCCTGCCAGAACGATGCCACCTGCCTCGATCAAATTGGCGGATTCCACTGCATCTGCATGCCAGGTTTGGCTCCTACCATTTGTTTTTAACAGAAGCGTCATGAGTTTGGAAGTCACAAGTTCTATCATCTAATTTTCTGTTTTCATTTGTTTGTTTATAGGTTATGAGGGTGTGTTTTGTCAAATAAACACTGACGATTGTGCATCACAGCCTTGCCTCAACAACGGAAAATGTATTGACAAGATCAACTCGTTCCACTGTGACTGCCCCAAAGGTACCAAACTACAGCAATTAATTATAAAAACAAACCTTGATGTGTATTATCTCATACGGTACATTGCGGCTGAGCATTTATAACAAACATGGCATGTTTTGTTTTTTTCCAGGTTTCTCTGGGAATTTGTGTCAGGTGGACGTGGATGAGTGTGCCAGCACACCGTGTAAAAATGGTGCCAAGTGCACAGATGGACCGAACAAATACACCTGCGAATGCACACCAGGTACAAACATACTGTTAACCCTCTGGGGTCTGAGGTGTTTTTGGGGCCCTTGAGATGTTTTGACATGCCCTGACATTTGTGCTTATTTCAGCAACTTACAACATACCATTGGCCAACATGTAATTTTGCTGTATTCAGCACAAACTCTGCTACAATAATATGTAAGCAAAATAGATGTACATGTTTGCATTTTATAGAAAAAAAATATTATGCGTGGTTTGTAAGTTTGGGAAAAAAAATTGTCACTGCAATAAGGCCATATAACACATACTGAACAGTTGTCCACAAGACTTTTGAGTTACCATTCTTGTAGGCTAGAATTTTTACTACAAAATGATGTGAAAATCATTCTGACCACTCTTTCACAAACAACAATATAACAATTTAAATTTTGTAAGTCAGTTTTTGTGTCAGCACTGCTGTATGCATGGGAGTGTCGATGGCCATGAATATCAATGAGATTCACACCAGGGGAGACTAAAAAGACACTCCCCCAAAGGCTAATGCCCCATCAAGGTGCTGTGAGGCAGCCTGAACTGAGAATGACATGAGATGCAAAGGTGTTGTTTTTCAATCTGTGTTATTGTAATTCCTCTATGTGAAGGAACAATGTTGTGCCTCACAAGACCACAAGACTACTTTACAAAAATACTTTGCATAAAACTTAAGACATATACTTGAATTTACACAAGAAACAACATGTGGTGGTAAAGAAGTCTGTGTACATATGGAGAGACGAGATTTCCATTACACGAGAGTAGATGTTGCCGCCAGTAGTCCCTGATGGAGCTGACCTTCACCATGGCCGTGTAAAACAGCAGCCCAATGTAGTGGTACATCTCACGGATGCTGACGTCTGTCCATTTATATTTGCAGCCCTTTGCAGTTGCCTTGGCAGCCTGAGTATTGGTGTTGTGGCACAGAGTCGACACAGCGCTTTCTGAAATAAATTGTTTGAATAGACTCATGGGCGAATGCGAGTCTACAGAGCTCAGTTGCGGTCCAGCTTCCCGTGCGGGCAGGAATCGCAGTGTCTGTGGAACCATGTCAACATCAGTCTGTTTTCCATGACAGAGTGGACTGCCTGTTGCTTGCCTGCTTGTTTGCCTTGGCTCTCTTCGGGACAAGTGCTTGGACATGTTCATTGTCACATCTGTTAAAAACAAAACAAAATACGTGAGCATGCTGATAACACAATCAAAGAAACTGTATCATTATCAATCACTAATTGCCATGGATAAAAAAAAGACGTTTTTTGTAATTTCACACAAGAATATGTACTTTTATATTATGACGATGTAAACACAATTAGGCTACAATTCATCTGTAAAATATTACATCTATGCACTTAGTATGATTCTCGATCGCACTGAGAACTGAACGATGGGTTCATAATGGGTATGGATGCACAATGTATGTATATCTGTTGATAGACCGCGCGCGCATTTAGTGATACACGCAATGAACTGATCGCTCGCGAACGACACATCACTAGCCTACATTTCAAACAATTACACATGTATTCACAAACATCTGTGCATAGGGCAGTTAAGCATGATAAGTAGTGTCATAGGCTAACCAAAACTGAAGATATGCACAGATGTTTGTGAATACATGTGAATTCTTTGAAAGGTGAATACATTCAAAAGTACGTTACCTTCGAAACCTTCTGTATGGCGCGGGTTACATGACATCATCACCACCGCGACTTTTTTAAGCGTCAATCATTAAAAAAAACATTCATACAGTTTGTGATAAATGCACTTTTTGTAACACATCACTTGAAGATATTGAACATTTATTTTTGTATTGCCCTTTTTGTATTTCTTTTTGGACTGACTTTGAAATAGATATGACAAAACAAATTTGTCTTAATTTAGAACCTCATGACATTTTTCTTTGTTTCCAAAACCCATATTTTTCTGAAAACAAAATTATATAATTACTGTAACTGCGCTGTGGATTGGTTCAATCAGAGTGTAATTTCGCTGTGTAGTTTGGCTTGCATACAGTTTAACCCAAGAACCAGAATTTTAAGGTCATAGTGAAATTTGACAACACAGGTTTGAACGTTTCTCAATTAACCCTCAATTGGTCTTTGGGGTCTATATGACCCCAATCGACTTTTCCTTAATAAATAAAAATGGTTCCCTTCATCTCAGTGGAATAAGATTTTGTGACTTTTCCTACATTATCTATCTATACACACACAAAAAAACTGGGCTTGATTCGGTTGTTCTATAGGTATGTAAAAAAATTTTTTACACTTCTTGTCTTCGGGGTCAATATGACCCCATATTGAAATGAATGGGAAATGCGAAACATTTTTTTTAAAATTTCTTCATGTGTCAAAAAGAGTCAATAAATCCAGCATAAATCTGAAAATTTTCACACAGAAATTAAGGCCTAGTACTAGAGCATACATGAGATGTAGAAAAGACATGCTCACTCACACACACACAAACACACACAAAAAAAACACACACATGTATGACTGCCCCAGAGAGCATTTTGATAGAATTTGGCACAAATGCAGACCAAAGATATAAAAGGGTGAGACCTAATGCATGCACACAGACACACACACGCTCGCACACACACACACACACACACAGACATATGCATATTGTTGTTGGTTTTATTTACATAATATTTATTTCAATTCTTTTGCATTCTAAAGTTAATTATTATTATTTTTTTACACTTTGTTCATTAAAATCAGTAATATGCAACTACAGTCTGACTCCAAGTCTTGTCCTTTAGGTGTGTCTCATGTGGCATTTTTCTGTCAAATTTCTGTGGCATTCTGTAAAAAAAGGCATTTCAAAATGCATCAAAAACTTAAAAGAAATCTACTATTTGAAAGAATATTTATTTTAAATGTCTTTTCTAATGTTTATATATATCAATTCACAAAATGTATCACAAACTTTGTGATAGAGCAGTTGGCCACATCCAGTAAAATGAATGGCTCTCTATTGCCTCTACTGGTCAAAACTATGTATTTCTTAAACTGTAATAATTGTAGGTTTATCTCTAACCAGCAGATTGCATACTTCTACACCTAACACCTTGATCAATATCCAGAAACAAATTTAATTTAATTTAAATCATCATTTAAGTGATTTTTTTCATAAAAATGTAATATTTCATATGCAAGCTAATGGTGAAGTTGAGGAATTGTGTGGTAAATGGGTACAAAAGTACTTCATATCTCCCAAAACACAGCATTAATGAATAGATGAGAAGTAAACAAAAAAAATGATATATTATTTGTATGATTAAAAATGTATATTTTTTGTACAATTACTCTATCAATTGTTGGGGTCATATAGACCCCAAAGACCAGAAGTGTAAACAGTAAACAAAGACCATCAGAAGGTTAAAGATGATTTATTCTGCCAAATGATGTATACAATGTATGATATAAATCAACAACAAAAAGGCAGTATTCAAATAAAGGAAAATTAAGAATGAAATCATTTTCAAAACCACAGTCAACAGTTACTTTTTGTTTATTGTCTACTTCATTGGTGGAAGCATCAAAAAATGCTCAATGAATTGAAGGATACAACGGTAATAGCATTAACAGGGACCCTATGACATTTAGTTTTCAGTGACAACAACATTCTATGGGGATTGATATTGTTTTATATGCCTATTATAGAGAGAGGTTATATTATTGGCAAAGAATAAAGAGTTGTGATTAGCTTGCTAAGTTCACCATTTCTTGTATTTTGCTTGTTCACTCTAGCTAGACTACAGTTTTCCATAGCAATCCAAAATATCCCCTTTCCTTTACCTCAAGAAAACGTAGCTAAAGGTAAGCAGGTGATTAAAAACAACTTACAATTTCACTCTGTATCACGACACTTACCAATCTTCCTTTCACCGTTAGCGTGTGTATCGGTGTGTATCGGTGTGTATCGGTGTGTATCGGTGTGTGTGGGCGGGAGGGTGCATAGCGAGTTCAACTTCAGACCAAACTAGAGTAACGACGAGACGAGATGAATCCTCCAGTTACTTGCAGCGCTCTGAAAGCTGCCACAGTTCACACCAATGCAACGAGACGGTGCGGTGCATCATCTTGATCGCACAACGACTCTTTGTACTTCTGTCCAACTTTTCGGCTATTTTTTGTAGCTGGATATATATCATTTGTTGCGTCTAATTCTAAATATGAATGAGGATACAGTTATTGATAAATCGAATTGTTATTGTTGTTCTTATTATCATTTAGGGGGGCTTAGGAACATTTTAGGGTAGCTTCAGCCCCCCTAAAATAGGCCTAACGACGTCCCTGGTGACAAGTATTTGCTGAGTTACAGTTAATTTACGGACGCGTTTCAGAATGGACTTCACTGACAGGGAGAACGCAGAACTCGCATCATGTTTGTTTTTCTTGATTTGGCCAAAAGCACAACACTTTGTTTTTATTGTGAGTATCCACAAAAAAATAGACACTTAACAGGATCTAATGATGTACAACACTTATATGTAAGATCAAAATCAACCGAGTGTTTTGAGTCTCTTTTGCACTGATAAGAAAAAAAGCGAGACTATCGCGCCGGCGCGATTGCCGACCCCAGAGGGTTAAGGGACCATATTCCACCCCCCCCCCCCTCAAGTCCACATGTTTCTTGCATCAAAATCCGTAGTTTTTTTGTTGCTGTACCTTTAAGACTTCTATATCTAAATGGCCTCTTGTCCGCTAATGGCATTTTAAGTCACACTTTTGTTCATCAGGTCAGGTGTGTGTATCTTAACCCATTTGTCTCTCTGTCACCTGTAGGTTTTGCCGGCGCTCACTGTGAGTTGGACATCAACGAGTGTGCGTCGAGTCCGTGTCACTACGGAGTGTGTAGGGACGGTGTGGCTTCGTTCACCTGTAAATGTCACCCTGGATACACCGGCCGACTGTGTGAGACCAACGTGAATGAGTGTTTGAGCCAGCCATGTCGTAATGGAGGAACCTGCCAGGACAGGGAGAACGCATACATCTGTACCTGTACTAAAGGAACCACAGGTAACACACACACACACACACACACTCATAAAATACTTCTACACCTGTGCGTGCCATAAAGAAATACAGTTATAGGGATAGGTCAGTTGCTTGCCCTCAGGTCACTCAATGTGTGTGTGTACACATATTTGACTGTTTTGTGATCATTGGCCAGTAATCACATCCACTTGAGGGGTCGAAGGAATGTTATGGGTTCAGGATACTTAAGTTAAACTCAAACTACAGGATTTTTTACTTAAAATTGATTACCAATATCCTGGGATTTTCACAAACAACGAAATGCATCCAGTGAGCGGCAGTTCTGCGGACGGAAACGCCTTGTTGATGAGAGAGGTCAACGGAGAATGGCCAGACTGGTCCGAACTGGTTTTGCTTATTGTGGCCCATTCGGCACGTTTTGTGCCCGTGCCCAACCCACCGGCCCGCTCGGTTCTCCCGATGGCCAGTTCGCCCCCAAAGTGCGTCGGCCCACCGGGAAAATGTCCGGTATGCCAGATTACCAGTCCAGCCCTGGTCTACGGTAACTCAGATGACCATTCTGTACAATTGTGCTGAGCAGAATGTCTATTCTGAGATGCGGGTTGGTGATGTTTTAGCAGCACGAGGGGGACCTACACAATATTAGGCAGGCGGTTTTAATGTTGTGGCTGATCAGTGAAAGCAGCGTGTTGCCTAAACAGCATGTTTTGCTTACTGCCCTCTGGAGAAAACAGGTCGTTCCTGAATTGCTCAGATATAAGGAATATTCCTAATTACGGTCCACAGACACTTTTTTAACACATTATTTTTTTATATAATTAATTGCACTGAATTAACACAATCAACAGCCCTAATAAATATAAACATACTTTATATAGTGTGTGTGTGTGTGTGTGTGTATATATATATATATATAAAATGAAAGTGGATGGTGACTATGACTTGTCAATAGAAGTAGTCCATATGACTTGTGCATCTGATGCCATACAATAGCTTTTTGTGATGTACAATGTTCATTTTTGGGTGAAATATCCCTTTAACAAGCACTTTATATCACTTTCTCTCTGTCTATCCCTCTATTTTAACATTGTATTGTGATTGTGTCTCCAGGTATCAACTGTGAGATCAACACCGACGACTGCAAGAGTAACCCATGTGACTACGGCAAATGCATTGACAAGATAAACGGCTACGAGTGTGTGTGCGAGCCCGGATACACAGGTGAGAGAGTTAGCGTCTGTGTGAGCGAGCGAGAGAGAGAGAGAGAGAGAGAGCAGGTGAACAGGTGGCCAGCGAAAAGCAGAGCTGGTGTATCCGATAACAGATTTGAGTTAGGACAGAGATTGCCTTTCCCAACTGGGACACACACAAAGGTCACATTTAATGGTGACCAAAAACAGTTGAGGTGTTGGGTATGGTAAAGATCTATATCCTGTGGGTGCTCACAGAGCCTCTAAATTCTGTGTACGTGAGACCGTAATAAATTTACATTGTTATAAGAGAATCAGAAAGTTACACATTAGCCTGCATTGCAGAGTTGTGAGTGTGTTGAGGCTTAATTGTTGTTCGTCCATGTGTGAAATGGGGTCTGCCCTTTTGTATCTGCAAACAGCCCTCTGTAAGACCTGCCCTCCCCCCAGCGAGTGTGTGAGCGGCTCTGTAAGAAAGACTGAATGAAAGAGCTCAGAAGGGAGGAGGAAATCCATTGTGTGTTTGGAGCAGGGCTGCAGATTTTGGGATGGGGCCCACACACACATACACCCACACACACACACAAAGACATACAAAGAACAAGAGGTCAATGCACATCTGAAAATTCCTTTAGTACTGAAAGTTTTTATATTTTTTTAAATTCTATGTGATTTCACTTCTTGCTAATTTTAAGCTTAAAACTTGCGATTAGTTCACCGTAAGTCACTTTGTAGGACAATTTCAGCTAAATACACTGTAAGATAAGAGTTGTGGGTTTTTTTGCCACACATGTGAATCAAATATCTGGCCTTTTAAGTTGTTTCATTATCCAGATGAAGATAATGTGGTATTAACCTTAAAGACAACATGACATCAATTCTGATACCTTTTACCACCTTTTTGGCCTCCTCCTCATTAAAGGAATATTTCAGGTTCAATACAAGTTAAGCTCAATCGACAGCATTTGTGGCATATGTTGATTACCATAAAAAATATTTTCGACTCGTCCCTGCTTTTCTTTAAAAACAGTAATAATCTGGGTTACAGTGAGGCACTTACAATGGAAGTCAATGGGGCCAGTCGGTAAACATTAAAATACTCACGGTTTCAAAAGTTTAGCCTCAAGACATAAACAACATGTGTGTTAACATGATTTTACAGGGAGAAAATCACTTACTAACTTTTTCTGTGTAAAGTTATATCCAATTTTTACAATTTAGTTGCCATGACCAGGCCCGCATTAATGCACGGGCTTACTGGGGCTGAAGCCCCAGGGCCTATGAAGACAAGGGGTCTATCATAAACCAATAAAAAAATCACATTGTTGAGGACCAGGAGGACCAGGTGCGGGAAGAGCAGTGCTCGAATTGAGGGGGGATCCGGGACCCCCCCATAAGAAGTAAAAAAATAGACTTAGGGGGGTCCCTCAGATATTTTAGCTGATTAAATGCAATGCATGAAATGGATACGGTAAATTTCGTGAATTATTTACAATAATTTATATTAAGTTTGTTTATAGGCTAGTTGCCATGTCTCTTCAAAATGTAAACGCCCCGCCCCACATCTAAAGAATTGCCGTATTTATGCGGGATTCACTCTTGAAATAGCAATGATTGACATTGATAGCCATAGCATTGTTTGTTCCTGAATAAAGCAGCCCTTTTTCACTGAAATGATTGAATAGGGCCTAGTCTGCTGACTGACTCACTCATAACAGTCCTTTCCCGCCTCTTACTGGACGTAACTAACGTTATGTACAAATCATGCACTAAAATCGTTGAAAAATCCCCACCAACACACACAGACTGTTTTGTCACAACTTATGTTTAATATCTAATAAACTAGTTTCATGCATTTAATTAAGTCTTTTGGACAAACATTATTATCACAGTGTCACATTAATCATCCAGTTGCTTTTAGGGTAAATTCTACATCGGTAAATAATGCTAGAATCATTCTGTTGGATGTTCAAAAGTATCTTCTGCTCACCAAGACTGCATTGATTTGATCAAAAATATACTAAAAATAGTAATACTATGAAATATTACAATTTAAAGTAATAATACAATCAAATATAATTTATTTCTGCGATTAAAGCTGAATTTTCACCATCATTACTTCAGTCTTCATCACATGATCCTTCAGAAATCATTCTCATATGATTTGATGCTCAACAAACTTTTATGATTATTATCAATGTTGAAAACAGTTGTGTACATTATTTTTTTTTTTGACTCTGATGAATGGAAAGTTCAAAACAACTAAATAATATCTGAAATAGAAACTTTTGTAGCATTATACACTACCATTCAAAAGCGTGCGGTTAGTAAGAACTTATATATATATATAAAAAAACATGTTGGGAAAGAAATTAATACTTTTATTTTTGTGGATTTTTTTTATGGAATACTGTCTTCCTTAGGCTATATATCCCCGAGAGAAACTTATTTCTGCCTTTGTTGTATATAGACAAACGTGGTCAGACTTTTTTTTTTTATTGTGGGCCTACAAAACCTCTCAGCCCCAGGGCCTGAGGGCAGGTTAATGCGGGCCTGGCCATGACGATGTAGTCAACAAACCCTAGAATCCTAAAAAATACCTTAAACAAATTTGCAGATCAAATAATAGATGAGTTTTAACAGATTAATTAATGTAAGTGCTTTTATAAAATTATAAACTTCATATTTCTGCCTTTTAACCCTCTGGGGTCGACGGACGCGCCGGCACGTCCTGCTGGATTTTTTCGTCATTACAGCAGAAACTACTTAAAATACTCCGTCATTTTTTGGGTATACAGATAAGTGTAAGATATCAATAGAGACTATAAAGGGTCTACTTTTATTTGCGTACACTCATAATAACAATGAAACATTGTGCTTTTTGTAAAATAAAGAAAATAAAAAGGGTGAGCTTTCAGCAGGCTCTGGGTTTGAGAGCGTTTATCTGAAACACGTCACAAACATTAACTGTAACTCCGCGAATACTTATCGCACAAACATGAAACATATGTCTAAAGAAAGCTTAAAATGTCTACTTTTTGATAAAACAATTCAAATTTAAAACAAATATTATCCTGCAATGCAATCTGTTTGAAACAAAGCGATGTTCCGTTTTTACCGGTCCATCTAGTTATCTGTAATGTGGTCCACCCACCGGCAGAGCGCGCCATTCATATGCTAATGTGCTGTGACGATCAATGCAAATGTACACGCCCCCCATTTGCTGTAAACCAATGGCGTTCGTTTATCTGCGCATTTGTAATGATACGCCGGCAATAAAGCTCCAGGATTGTAAGAAAGATTTTACATTTTCCTCAGAAGAAGAGCGGGACTTCGATGAACGTTTTTATTTTGAAGAGAGACTCGATCCAGCTGAAGATACAATTTCAGAATGAGTAAGTTTACTTTTAATTAGATGACATGCTATTTTATATAAACTGTTTAACTTTTATTTTACAAGGTTGACTGTTTCTAGACTTGCCAGCCAGGATTCAAGAGTATTGACATTTGAAATATGTCACAATAAGCAAGTTTTAGTTACATTTAAATTATGTTTCGGCTAAAGCAGGTATTTAAATTGTATGCTGATATAAAAATAATATGAATGTTTAGATTATATTTTATCTAGTCTTTATAATGCCTCATTATCATCATCATCAAAGCTTGTGCTTGCAAATATGTGTTCAGGTTAAATGAGTAAAATGCACTTTAAATATGCCCGTATTAGAAAATCAGCATCTTATAATGATTTCTGAAGTATCACGTGACACAGAAGACTGCAGTAATGATGCTGAAAATGCATTGAATTGTTTTTTATTTTACAAGGTTGACTGTTTCTAGACTTGCCAGCCAGGATTCAAGAGTATTGACATTTGAAATATGTCACAATAAGCAAGTTTTAGTTACATTTAAATTATGTTTCAGCTAAAATGAGTAAAATGCACTTTTTAAATATGCCCATATTAGTAAATCAGCATATTATGATTTCTGAATGATCATGTGACACTGAATTGCATTGAATTGTGATCACAAATTGCATTTTACAATATATTCAAATAGAAAACTGTTCTTTTAAATTGTAAAAAGAGTTCAAGAATATCAATGTTTTTTCTGTATTTTGGATCAAATAAATCCAGTCTTGGTGAGCAGAAGAGATTTCTTTTAATGGTAATGTAGGTCTAAAATTAAGTAAAGTTTTTATGTAAAGAAAATATATAGTCAGATTACTTCTTTTAACTTAAAACTTGATTTTGATCATTCATTCTCTCTCTGGGACATTCCTCATTGATGGGGCCCAGGTGGGGTCATTGTCTCTCAGGTGTGGATCACCTAATTATTCATGACCATTTACGCCTCATCACATGTGACCTTTCAACACTAAAACTGTCTTACAAATGTTAAATTACTGTATTGTTTTGCATGAATGAGTGATCAGGATGGGTTTCAGACTTTAGCCATTAATGTGTTTTTAAGCAACTAAAAAAAGCACAAATGTCAAGGCATATCAAAACTAATCCAGGGCCCAAAATACCCTCAGACCCCCCCTCAAATTTGGCCCCCATTCACTTTCATTGTAAGTGCCTCACTGCAACTTCGTTTAAAAGAAAAGTACGGATGAGTCGAAATTATATTTTGTGGTAATCAATATTATGCCACAAGAGCTGTTGATTGAAACTTTTTAACTTTTATTTTACAAGGTTGACTGTTTCTAGACTTGCCAGCCAGGATTCAAGAGTATTGACATTTGAAATATGTCACAATAAGCAAGTTTTAGTTACATTTAAATTATGTTTCGGCTAAAGCAGGTATTTAAATTGTATGCTGTATGATATAAAATAATATGAATGTTTAGATTATATTTTATCTAGTGTTTATAATGCCTCATTATCATCAACAAAGCTTGTGCTTGCAAATATGTGTTCAGGTTAAATGAGTAAAATGCACTTTAAATATGCCCGTATTAGAAAATCAGCATCTTATAATGATTTCTGAAGTATCACGTGACACAGAAGACTGCAGTAATGATGCTGAAAATGCATTGAATTGTTTTTTATTTTACAAGGTTGACTGTTTCTAGACTTGCCAGCCAGGATTCAAGAGTATTGACATTTGAAATATGTCACAATAAGCAAGTTTTAGTTACATTTAAATTATGTTTCAGCTAAAATGAGTAAAATGCACTTTTTAAATATGCCCATATTAGTAAATCAGCATATTATGATTTCTGAATGATCATGTGACACTGAATTGCATTGAATTGTGATCACAAATTGCATTTTACAATATATTCAAATAGAAAACTGTTCTTTTCAATTGTAAAAAGAGTTCAAGAATATCAATATTTTTCTGTATTTTGGATCAAATAAATCCAGTCTTGGTGAGCAGAAGAGACTTCTTTTAATGGTCGTGTAGGTCTAAAATTACATAAAGTCTTTATGTAAATAAAATATATAGTCAGATTACTTTTAGCTTAACTTGATTTTGATCATTAAGTCTCCCCACATTCATTCTCTGTCTGGGACATTCCTCATTGATGGGGCCCAGGTGGGGTCATTGTCTCTCAGGTGTGGATCACCTAATTATTCATGACCATTCACGCCTCATCACATGTGACCTTTCAACACTAAAACTGTCTTACAAATGTTAAATTACTGTATTGTTTTGCATGAATGAGTGATCCGGATGGGTTTCACTTCATTTTGTAGCAAAAACGATGATCCTGATCACCCTGTTGGGGTTTATTTTGATAACAAGTCAGGGGGACTTGTATGTTGTAATCACTACAAAAATGTTCATGCTCAAAATCAATTTATTAAAAAACATTGTCTGTGTTTTGCTCCGACAGGTTCAATGTGTAACATGAACATCGATGACTGCATGTTGAACCCCTGTCATAACGGGGGCACCTGCATCGATGGAGTCAACACCTTCACCTGTCTCTGTCCGGAGGGTTTCCGTGATGCCACCTGCCTCTCTCAACACAACGAGTGTTCCAGCAACCCCTGTATCCACGGCAACTGTCTGGACCAGATCAACAGCTATAAGTGTGTGTGTGAGGCGGGCTGGACCGGTCGCAACTGTGACATCAACATCAACGAGTGTTTGTCGAACCCTTGTGTTAATGGAGGCACCTGTAAGGACATGACCGGCGGATACGTCTGCACCTGCAGAGCTGGCTTCAGCGGTAAGAGAGCAAGAGTGTGTCCCAAATTTGTGGCTGTGTGCCAATTTACACTATGCATACTATGTAGGATACACAATCAAGATTAGTAAATTCCTAATCACTAGTTTGAGGTACTCGGATGGCATGTGATGTCCAGTGGTTTTTCCAAAATGTACGAATTTGCTTTTATGGCTAATATTACCCACAACTCCTTGCAGTATGGAAGAGGAGGAGTTTATAATGGTTAATTTTGTACTTTCATTTTTAAAACTACAAATATAAATGCAATGGCAACTCTTTAGCTAGATTTAGATCTAAAAATGTATAAATAAAATTAGGATTCAGCATATTTAAGAAAAATTAATAAATTAAATGAAATATGACAATAATGGTAATTTCCTAGTAATGAAATTTAAATTTAAAAAATATTTTATAAAAATATTATTAAAAAGTACAATTAACTAAAGTAATAAATTACAGCGGTAATATTTAATAAAACATTATTTAAAATAAAGATGGAAAAGTAAGACTAAATATGCAAATAATTTTACTTTTCTAGTAAAATTAAATAAATACAGTAGCTTAAAAATATTTTTACTTGCAATGTTTAAAAAATACATTTAAATAATAACAAAAAAATTGTAAAGTTAAATGAGAAATAACTTTATGAACAATAAGCAAATTTAACAAAAAGTAATACATTCATTAAAAAAATGAAAAATAAGACAAAATATTGCAATAATTATTTTCTCTCTCTCCGTGCAGTAGCAGGTTGTGAACGCTTATTTACACAACCGAGCAATTAATTTTAAGGTATTTTTTAAGCTTGATTTAGCTAAGATGAAGCAACTAAACAGTTTGTTGTCTCACAATATAATTTTGATGTGGTCGTATGTTACAGTTCTGCACTTTCTTACTACATACTCAAGGATGTACTTACTACGGAGCCCCTTATAGGACAGTTCAGGAATTGTTTTTTAATTCCCTTGCAATTCTGCGCTCCCTATCATGTTTTAAATGAGACCTATTATGCAAAATTCACTTTTACATGGTGTTTGAATATGTGTGTTGGCAGTGTGTGTACACAAACACCCTATAATGATAAAAATCCACCCAGTCCTTTTTTTTAAAATCCCCATTAATCACAAGCACTGTCTCAGAACAAGCCGCTCGTAGATTCTGTTCAAAGTGACGTCACATTGCACAGGCCCCGCCCACGACTGTTGACGGACACTGCCGACAGACATGTTTGTTTGTGTGTTTCATTATAGCACATAACGAACCCTGTAACTGTATTTGTGCGTGCGTGTGTGCGCGTGTGTGTGTGTGTGTGTCTCATCCATCCGTTGCAAAACTGCTGAAAATACTCTACAAGTAAATAAATTGATCAAATTATTATGGTTCTGCTATACAAATACTATTATTTAACTGTGGTTGCTGTTGTATAACCATATTGGCTATACTATAAAGTAAACATGTCAGTTTCATGTTTTGTTTTGGGCAGAAAAAGGGTTTCATTAATCCTATTGCATGGGCACACAAAACTATTTCATGTGTTAACTATTTATTTGAAAGTTGTGTGGGCTTATTTGTGTGCTTGCATTGCATTTGTGTGTTTAGTGAGCTTGACGTTATATATTTTCTTGTGTATAGGTCCTAACTGCCAGACTAACATTAACGAGTGTGCATCCAACCCCTGCCTAAACCAGGGCACCTGTATCGACGATGTGGCTGGATTCAAGTGCAACTGCTTACTGCCTTACACGGGTATGTCGTTTAATTCTCTGCTCTTCTGCTGGTTTGTTTTTTTTTTGCTTGAAATTGCAAACTTTGCAAAGATTATTGGCTTTCTAGAGACATGAAATAAAACGGCTGGGTCAAGGGTGGGTGCTCAAATAGGTCTATTTCCTGTTTGGCCCCTTCCTGTTTCCTGTTGAGGTCAAGAATTGACAATAGGAGGAAACCGCAAGTGACTTCCTGCTGTGGCGGGTCACTGTGGAAACAGATAAGGAAGTGTCTGCAGGAACTGAGCTGGAAAAATGAGGCAATAGAAGAGGAAGACTGAAATAACAAAAGGCAGAGAGAAATGCATGTGTCTGTGCCAAGTTAATTGCATTCATGTTGACACGCTTGTGTATGTGTTTCTCAGGTGAGGTGTGTGAGAGTGTCTTGGCCCCATGTGCTCCACGCCCTTGTAAGAACGGAGGTGTGTGTCGTGAATCGGAAGATTTTCTGAGCTTCTCTTGCGCCTGCCCTGCTGGATGGCAAGGTAAGACTGTGTGACATGGTCTTGCTATCCTGGAAATTATGGGAATTTAATACATTATTTTAGGCCTGGAAAAGGGACAACACTTAGCTTTTAGCTAATACATAACAATACTTTTATTGTGAAATATTCATTTGTGGGTGAACTGTACCTTTAACACATTCATCATTATAATAACAATTGTCATTTCTCTTTTCTACAGGTCAGTCGTGTGAGGTGGACATTAATGAGTGTGTGAGGAATCCTTGTACTAATGGAGGACTGTGTGAGAACTTGCGTGGTGGATTTCAGTGCCGCTGTAACCCGGGATTCACTGGCGATCTGTGCGAGACCGATA
The DNA here is from genome assembly GCA_032164185.1 of Moxostoma hubbsi. Lineage (NCBI taxonomy): Eukaryota > Metazoa > Chordata > Actinopteri > Cypriniformes > Catostomidae > Moxostoma > Moxostoma hubbsi. The sequence continues at coordinate 28,867,106 of JAVLUX010000042.1, forward strand.
GTGACGACTGCGCACCAAGTAAGACACTTACAACACACAAAGTCTCAGTTTAAAAACTGATGCCCACAAATGCTGTGTAGTTTGGGACTTCAGTAGATTTTGCAACAGCTATAAGTGCATATAGAACAAAGAGTAAATAAATGAATACATTTTAGTTAAAATACTTACAGTAAATAATATACATATCTTATTTTGTTCATTTTTTTTGTACCATAACACACATTACTGGTATAATTATTATATTTTTTTAAAGATTAATTTTTACTCTAAACTTATATTTATAATTACTTTTTTTTTCTTCTTCTTTTAAAAAATAAATTGTATAGTATTAATTTATTTGATAAATAAAAAAATGAAACTGAAATTTCATTGAAGTTATGTAAAGGTAAAGATGGAAAATAAGACTAAATATGCCATTAATTCTTTTTGTAATGATAAAAAAATATATATTACATTTTTTTTAAAATTTACAATTGGATTTTTTTTAATTCAAAAACAATAATAAATGTGCAGACTAAGACATATATATGTGTGTATATATAATATATATATATATGTGTGTGTGTATATAATGTGTGTGTGTGTGTGTGTGTGTATATATATGTGTGTGTGTGTATAGTGTGTGTGCGTTTTATTTATTTGACAAAAAAGGTATAAAGGCCCTATAAAATAAAAAAATATTTGTTTTAAATAATAATAAATGTGCTGGGGTTTTTTTTACCCAAAAATTATACAGGTAATAAAAATATATTCAAAAATAATAATCAAAGTGCAAAAGAGTAAAAACAGAATTGAACAATTTTACAAAGGAATACATTAACTAAACCGTTATTTAAAGGTGAAAAATAACACTAAATATGCCAATGGTTGTAATTATCTAGTAATGAAATTAAATAAAGTATAATATAATATACTTTTTAAATAAATTTTTTTTTTTTCAACAAATGTGTTATACAAATTAAAATAAAACATTAATATGAATTTAAATATAACATTAAAAATAATTATAGTGTAGATTTAATATTATTATAAATTCAAAATCGGCAAATTGAATAAGGAAATACAATGGTGACATTAAATAAACAGTTTACATAAAGATGAAAAATAATATCAAGTATGCCAATAATGTCATTTTCTCTCTCAGATCCTTGCAGTAACGGCGGTGTGTGTCAGGACCGCGTGAATGGATTTGTGTGCATGTGTTTGGCTGGTTTCCGCGGAGAGCGCTGCACAGAGGACATCGACGAGTGTGTTAGTGCCCCCTGCCGCAACGGAGGGAACTGCACCGACTGTGTCAACAGCTACACCTGCAGCTGTCCTGTTGGATTCAGTGGCATCAACTGTGAGATCAACACACCGGATTGCACTGAGAGGTGCGTTCTATCATACAAGTGCATACTATTTTAAGTATGCAGTGCGTGTACTTTGCACAATATGCAAAATTAATTGCCGCTCCAATCAAATAATGAGTTTTTTTAAAGACATTTTTACAAAAAATTGCATTTGAAAATACAAAATAATCTCATTTATATTTCATGTATTATCATGTAGTATAGTACTCGTTTAAAGGTTTATCATTCCATACTGCATATGGTTTCACACAGTTTATACTGTGTTGTTTGCAGAATACACAAACATTTCCTGTTTTGTTTGTATACAAAAATCTCAATACATTTTTGTTACCCTCTTCAGCTCCTGTTTTAATGGCGGCACATGTGTGGATGGCATAAACTCATTCTCCTGCGTGTGTTTGCCGGGATTTACCGGAAATTACTGCCAGCACGATGTGAACGAGTGCGACTCACGTCCGTGCCAAAACGGAGGCACCTGTCAAGATGGATACGGCACCTACAAATGCACCTGCCCGCACGGCTACACTGGATTCAACTGCCAGGTACACAAACACACACACACACTCCTCCTTAGTTTTAACTTTTATTAAGCTTAAATGTGTGATGTAGGCGTATTTAATACATAACTGATGTTTTTGTATGTTATGTTATAGAGTCTGGTCCGCTGGTGTGACTCCACCCCCTGTAAGTACGGCGGCTCGTGTTGGCAGCAGGGAGCGTCTTTTACCTGCCAGTGTGCCAGTGGCTGGACGGGCATCTACTGTGACGTGCCCAGTGTCAGCTGTGAGGTCGCCGCCCAACAGCAAGGTAGCAAAGAACGCGTTTTCAGTTAATCTTTGCAGTAGGCGCATAGGTTAGATTACAATAGTTTAATAGCTTAAATATATATACATATTAAATTAACTCTCTCTCTCTCTCAGGAGTGTCCGTGACGGTTCTGTGTCGTAATGCGGGTCAGTGTGTTGACGTTGGGAACACGCATCTGTGCAGTTGTCAGGCCGGATACATGGGCAGCTACTGTCAGGAGCAGGTGGATGAGTGTATGCCGAACCCCTGCCAGAATGGAGCCACCTGCACCGATTACCTGGGAGGATACAGCTGTGAGGTACGAACATAAAGACACACCTTTGCCAATAATAACTCCCATCATATAAGCAAGGGATAATGTCCAATCAGACACCAACACAGAACTTACGACAAGACTAAATTAACAAATGATTGTATTGTAATTAATGAGAGGAGTGGATACAAAAATGGAGGACTGCAGAATTCCAATGTATATAAAATGTATCTTGACCAATCAGAATCCAGTATTCCAGAGAGCCGTGTAATAAGGGCCTTTCCATTTCAGTGTGTTCCTGGATATTATGGCGTGAACTGCAGTATGGAGATAAACGAGTGTTTGTCGCAACCCTGCCAGAACGGAGGAACCTGCATCGACCTTGTCAACACGTACAAATGCTCCTGCCCCCGAGGAACGCAAGGTACGCCCACACTTGCGTGCATATATATATATATATATATATATATATATATATATATATATATATATATATATATATATATATATATATATATATATACACGGACATACACACCCACAAATATTGGGGTCTAAAAGTCTGAGACCTCATTGAAAATGCTTGTAGGATTCTGAGAACGTAAAATTTTCCCGTAAAATTAAGAAATATTTTGAATCGCATTTGAAAATTGCAAAAAGGAAGCAATTAGTGAAATGTTTTCTCTGCGTGTCTTTTCAGGTGTTCACTGTGAGATTGACATTGACGACTGTTCCCCGGCCGTGGACCCGTTAACTGGCGAGTCACGGTGCTTCAACGGCGGGCGTTGCGTGGACCGTGTTGGCGGATACGGGTGCATGTGTCCGGCCGGTTTTGTCGGCGAGCGCTGTGAGGGTGACGTTAATGAGTGCTTGTCTGACCCCTGTGACCCCAACGGATCCTACAACTGCATCCAGCTTGACAACGATTTCCGCTGCGAGTGTCGTACAGGATACACAGGTACGAACAAACCAAGAGACACTCTATATATATATATATATATATATATATATATATATACACACAAACACTTGGGGCTGCATATCGTTTGCAATTTAATGATTCTGGTTGTTTAATGAGTTCAAGACAAAGATGCGAGTCATTTTGAAAGATTCATTAAAATAACCGGGACAGAAGAGTCATTTTGTTTGTTGAGCGCAACCAGGACAACGTAAAAGAAGCATATAATTTTTAAAACTAGGGCTGTAATTCGACTAACATTTGAAATTGACATTGACATTACTTGACATGCCGATTAATCGCATACATCATTATTTGCTAAGAAAGGCCCCGAAAATTTTGGCACATGACTGGTTTGTAGAAAGTTTTTGTCAGGTTTCTAAATGTTTTTAAATTGTTTTGTCTCTGTAGGCAAACGCTGTGAAACTGTGTTTAATGGCTGTAAAGACACACCATGCAAAAATGGAGGAACATGTGCCGTTGCCAGCAACACTAAACACGGATACATCTGTAAATGTCAGCCGGTGAGTAACAAAGATTGTCAAGTAGACCTTCAGATAAACCCTTCTGAAAGATTGATAAATGGATAGTTTGTTTTGAAGCCTAAACCTGCAGGTCTTGTGTGGGTTTGTTTACATTTAAATTTTTTGAATTAAGAGTTCTTTTTTAGAGTTTGAATTAACGAGCATTCCGCTGGCCTGTTTAAACTTTGTCAATGTAAGTCTATGGGTGAATTCCATACGACACCTTTTACGTACTATTATAGCATTCGAACTTGTTGTACATTGTCTCATTCTGTTACTCTCTCTCAGGGTTACTCTGGCTCCTCCTGCGAATACGATGCCCAGTCCTGCGGCTCTTTGCGTTGTCGTAATGGTGCTACCTGCGTCTCTGGCCACTTGAGTCCACGCTGTCTCTGCCCACCCGGCTTCAGTGGGCACGAGTGCCAAACACGGATGGACTCACCCTGCCTGACCAACCCCTGCTACAACGGAGGCACCTGCCAACCAATCAACGAGGCGCCGTTCTACCGCTGTTCCTGCCCCGTCAACTTCAACGGGCTGCTTTGCCACATCCTCGACTACTCCTTCAATGGTGGGCAGGGCCGTGACATAGCCCCGCCTCCAGAGGTCGATATCCGATGTGAAATCGTTCAGTGTGAAGGCAGGGGTGGAAACGCGATCTGTGACACGCAGTGTAATAATCATGCTTGTGGTTGGGACGGCGGCGACTGCTCTCTGAATTTCGACGACCCGTGGCAAAACTGTAGCGACGCCCTGCAGTGCTGGAGGTACTTTAATGATGGAAAATGCGACGAGCAGTGCGCTAACGCTGGCTGCCTTTACGATGGATTTGACTGCCAAAGACTAGAAGGACAGTGCAAGTAAGTGATATACAGACACATGTACACACAAACATACAAGAGGACAAATACCTGTTGTTGTTAAGTTAAATGTAAAATTTTCAACTCTTTTTAGAAATATCTCCTCCTACATATTTCTCTTTTTGTTTCTCTCTCCAGTCCGCTGTATGATCAATACTGTAAGGATCACTACGCGGATGGTCACTGTGATCAGGGCTGTAATAACGCAGAGTGTGAATGGGACGGTCTCGACTGCGCTGAGGACGTTCCTCAGAAACTCGCTGTGGGAAGTCTGGTTCTCGTGGTCCATATCCCACCCGAGGAGCTTCACAACTGTTCCTCATCGTTCCTCCGCGAGCTCAGCAGACTGCTGCATACAAACGTAGTGTTTCGTCGCGACACTAATGGAGAACCACTCATTTTCCCGTACTATGGTAACGAGCATGAGCTGAGTAAACACAAACGTGCCGATTGGACTGACCCCGCCCAGCTGTTGCAGCGCGCCAGGAGGAACCTGAAGTCATTTGTAGAGCCACGCCTACGACGAGAGCTGGATCAAATGGAGATCAAAGGGTGAGTGAATGCAATTTTTAACCGATAAAATCACATCTTCTCACGTACATGGTAAAATACGTGCTAAATAGTGTTTGATATTTGGTATTTATATAATATAAAACATATCATTTATTTTTGTATTATTATTTGTTTTGTATTGCATAGATATCTATATATTATTGTTATATTTAATTGTTTTGAAATCTAATATTTAATGACATTTTATTGTATATTTTACTGTATTATATATTATAGTCTATTATATTTTAATTATATTATTTATGTTGTAACAATAAGTGTTTGTTGCAGGTCTATCGTGTATTTAGAAATCGACAATCGTCAGTGTTTTCAGCAATCTGACGAGTGTTTCCAGAGCGCTACAGATGTGGCAGCATTTCTTGGAGCATTGGCCTCTAGCGGGAATCTCGATGTTCCTTACATCATTGAGGCAGTCACCAGTGAGTACCCAAACACACATTAATGTACTCCAAGGAAAAAGCATGATTCAAAACACACACACACTCACTCACTCAATCATACCCGCTACATTATTAATAATAGTGTGTTTATCTGCAGGTGAGGGTGAACCTCCGAAGGCGGGTGAGATGTACCCCATGTTCCTGGGGCTGCTTGCTTTGGCCATTTTGGCCCTGGCCACCGTGGGCGTTGTGATGTCCAGGAAGCGCAAACGGGAACATGGACAGCTCTGGTTCCCCGAGGGATTTAAAGTGTCGGAGCCCAAAAAGAGACGAAGAGAACCAGTGGGAGAGGATTCTGTCGGACTCAAGTGAGTTTGCAGAAGTTTGATTTTTAAAGTGGCCATTTCTTAAACTTCCATATTTTAATATTATAATACTCAAAAACCTATTTACATGTAAAAAGAAATATGTTCTAGAATGTATTAGGCAAGGCAAGTTCATTTATAGCACGTTATACATAATTGTAATTCAAAGTGCTTTACATAGAAATTATTAAAGAGAAGGAAAATAAAGAAATATAAGAATGAATGTTAAGAAATAGAATACGAATATCATGTGGCTTGTTGTGCGTGTTGCTACGGAGACATAGCGAGTGTGGAGACCATCCACCGCAGCATCCACGCTCAACCACCCACACGCTCCACCGAGAACGAACCACATTATAGCAACCACGAGGAGATTACCCCATGTGACTCTACCCTCCCTAGCAACCGGGCCAATTTGGTTGCTTAGGAGACCTGGCTGGAGTCACTCAGCATGCCCTGGGATTCTAACTAGCGAACTCCAGGGATGGTAGCCAGCGTCCTTTAGCACTGAGCTAACCAGGCCCCGCGAGATTTTTGATGTATTCCAAAGTTATAAAACAAAATGATGGATGATATATAAACCTCAAAATAACAAAATGCAACTTCATGTCCCATCAGACCTCTGAAACACTCTGACAGCGCTCTAATGGATGAACAGTTGAACGAGTGGGCAGAAGATGACACGGCTAAACGCTTCAGGGTGAGTGCACTTTCTAATTATAGAGCAAATAGTCTTTTGATTGATATTCTTGGCCTGTTGGGTGTATAACTTTTTATATATGCATGTAGTTTGAGGAGCAGTCCATTCTGGACATGACGGGCCAGTTGGATCATCGTCAATGGACACAACAGCATCTGGATGCCGCTGACTTGCGTTTGAACTCTATGGCCCCAACGCCTCCACAAGGAGAAATTGAGAATGACTGCATGGACGTCAACGTCCGCGGGCCTGGTAAGTGAACTTGCACCTTTTCGTCTTGTGCCGTAGAAATAACACAGAAACAAAAACATATTTTAAATGTATATTGTAATATTCTTAAACTATCCTCTCATTCTTAGATGGCTTCACTCCACTAATGATTGCATCGTGCAGTGGTGGCGGTCTTGAGAATGAAAATGGCGAGGGAGAAGACGATCCGTCCACCGACGTCATCACTGACTTCATCTACCACGGTGCCAACCTACACAATCAGACAGACCGCACGGGCGAGACCGCGTTGCACCTGGCTGCCCGCTACGCCCGCTCCGATGCAGCCAAACGCCTGCTGGAGTCAAGCGCTGATGCTAACGTTCAGGATAACATGGGCCGCACGCCTCTCCACGCTGCTGTTGCTGCTGATGCCCAGGGTGTCTTCCAGGTAATAACAACCCTACGGTCACACTAATGAACCAAATGCAGATGATATTTATTATCATTCAGGAGGGTGCCGTTTTAAAACATTATCTTCCACTTGGTATAGATTCTGATCCGGAACAGAGCGACAGATCTGGACGCCCGCATGCATGACGGAACAACCCCGCTAATCCTGGCCACCCGATTGGCTGTTGAGGGAATGGTGGATGAGCTCATTAACTGCCACGCAGATCCAAATGCTGTTGATGATTCTGGTATGAACAGACACACATTACACACTGTCAAAAACACTCAAAGTTGGCTTTTCTTGCACATTTTTTAGCCTCATTTAGAAGGTGCATGGATGTCCTCTAATTCTACACTTTTGTGTCTGCAGGCAAATCGGCTCTTCACTGGGCGGCCGCAGTTAATAACGTAGATGCTGCTGTCTTTCTTTTGAAAAATGGCGCAAATAAAGACCTACAGAATAACAAGGTGGGTGTGTTTATATTATTTGTTTGACTTTTTTTTTTTTTTTTACAGTTAGTTAATGTTTCATCATGTTATATTCATTTGTTTTAGTCAGTTTTACTCTGACTAAAATGGCATATAATTTAGTCAACAAAATTCTGGCATACCGGGCATTTTCCCAGTGCTGCGATATGCAGAAAAGGACAGCGCTCAACAGCTTTTGGCTTTTGGGTCAGTTGCCATGTAAAATCCTGGGCCGATTTCTCTTCCCAGTCCAGCCCTGATTGTAACATACAGTTTCACTCAGAAATGCTTCACATTGCGGAAGTAAAATGGGTTGCGAATATCATTTCATCAGGATGTTTGTATGTAAGGACTACAAGCACTGATATTGACTGTGTGTGTTTGTGCAGGAGGAGACGCCTCTATTCCTGGCCGCTCGCGAGGGCAGTTACGAAACCGCAAAAGCCCTGCTCGACCACCTGGCTAACCGTGACATTGCCGATCACCTGGATCGACTTCCACGAGACATCGCACAGGAACGCATGCACCATGACATCGTCCGTCTATTGGAAGAATACAACCTGGTCCGCAGTCCACAACTGCCTCTATCGCCGCCCCTCTGCTCACCGAACACCTACCTGGGCATCAAACACAGTCCGGGCGGTGCCAACAACAACACCACAGGCAAGAAGTCGCGGAAACCAGGAGGTAAAGGTGTAGGCGGGAAGGATGGAGGTAAAGAGTTGAGAATTAAAAAGAAGAAGAATGAGGGCAAGAATGGAGGCATCATGGAAGTGGGCGTTCTCTCACCAGTCGATTCGCTGGAGTCGCCGCACGGTTACCTATCAGATGTCTCCTCGCCACCCATGAAGTCACCGTTTCAACAGTCCCCGCCCATCACTTTGAATCAACTCCAAGGATTGGCTGACTCCCACATGGGCGGAGCTCATCAGAGTATGGGCAAGCCATTTGACCCCGCCCCTCCACGCTTATCCCATCTGCCAGTGGCTAACAATGGGGGCGGGGCTCAAACGGGGGCTTGTGATTGGCTACAGAGGGTGCAACAGCAGGCAGGTTTCCAGACCATAATACCCACAATGCACCCTGCCGCGTCCATGCCGCAGGTCATGGGCTATCCAATGATGCAAAGCAGCCATCTAGGCGCACCGTCGCACATGATGCATAACCACGCCCACCAGAATATTGTGACCATGCAGCACCAAAACTCTAGCTCCGCCCTCTCGCACCACTTCCTGGGAGACCTGAGTGGGCTGGACCTCCAGTCCAGCTCAGGGCATGCCCCCATCCAGACCATCCTGACGCAGGAGTCCCAGCGCATGGCCCCGCAACTTTCTAGCACGCAGTTCCTAACTCCGCCTTCTCAACATAGTTATTCCAACCCCATGGACAACACGCCCAACCACCAACCGCAAGTTCCTGACCACCCTTTCCTCACACCCTCCCCTGGCTCTCCTGACCAATGGTCCAGCTCGTCTCCACATTCCAACTTGTCTGATTGGTCAGAGGGGATCTCAAGCCCGCCTACCAGTATGCAGATGAACCATATACCCGAGGCCTTCAAGTAGGCGGGGCTTCAGCATTGTGAAGCTAGTTGCTAAAGGACTGAATTTATGGAAAAGACTTTTTAAATGATTTTATATAATGCTAAGAACCATTTTTTTTTTTTTATTCATTTTTGTATTTATGTGCTTTTTTTTTTTTTTTGCTTTTTTTAAAAAATGTTTTACTTCAGATATGAGATCACTTTTTTTTATTTATACCATTTATTTCTATTCTGCTCTGAAAATAATTTAGAAAATTATGATAATGCCAGAATATTATTTTAATTAATGCTAGTGTTTTTGTTTTTAATTAAAATTTCAGTATTAATTAGAATTTATGGGCTTTTTTTTTTTTTTTTTTTTTTAACCAAAATTTTAGATTTCTTTGAACTAAAGTAGAAAAAGAGTCTTAATTTTGTGACGTAACGCTTGGATGTATTCATATGGACACGTGCACACATTTACACGTTTATGACTGAGTTATGCTATGTTACCGAGTATTGTCTGTAGACACTGTTCACTGAACACAGGCCGTCGTCAGGTTTGTGACTGAACTGTTCTGAGTTCGTGTAGAACCCAAATGTTTATCCCATGGTACCTCGCTTAAGGTGTTTTGGGGAGCTTTTTCATATGTAGCATAGTGATCACTGTTATTTATTGCCTGCTGTAGATATTTAGTTCATATGTTAGACATGTATATGATTTTGTGTGTGTGTGTGAGAGAGAGAGAGAGAGAGAGAGGTAAACCAGTGCAGATGTGTGTGTCACAATGTGATTACATATTCAGGTTGCCGACTTCGCCTATGTTTTATAAATGCAGATGAAATGTTGCTGATGACATGAAAAAGACCTCAGTGCTTGTATTTTGTAAAAATAAGTATTTTGTTCAATGATTTTTGTAATACTCATTCTTGACACAATAAATGACACTGTTTGGTGACATTACTTTTTAAA
>JAVLUX010000042.1:28882500-29070000 GCA_032164185.1 Moxostoma hubbsi
GAGATATAATGTGGGATGATACAAATCAAGAATGCATTAAAATAATACAGAAAATAAAACATAAACATGCTATTTACTCAGTTTAAACTGAAAAAAAGTATTTTATATATATATATATATATATATATATATATATATATATATATATATATATATATATATATATATATATATATATATATTTTAAATATCTAATGATATGAAAAAAGTATTTGCAAATTTGGTTAGAAAAATAAAAGTTTATTTAAATAAAATAAACAAAATAATATGAATTACGTGTATTTTTCCTACCCTTTCTACCTAATTGGCAAATATTTTAGCTTTTGTTTTAAGCATTCATCTAAAAACAAAGACTTGATTTCGTACAAAATGTTGCTTCTCCAGTACATTTAACTTGTTTAAAGATAGTTTAGATATTAAGACAAAAATACTAAATAAGAAAATAAGTTTTAGTGAAAGTACCAGGTTAACAAACTCAAAAACAACAACAACAACAACAAAATTGCAAGAAAGCAATACAAAATAACCTGGGATGATACTAATCAAGAATGCATTAAAATAATACAAAACTATATTTTTTTTATACAAAAAATACTCTGTTTAAGCTGCAATATATATATATATATATATGCATTAAAATATGCATATATGCATATATATGAAAAAAGTATTTGCAAATTCGATTAGAAAAATAAACTTTATTTAAATAAATAAATAAAATACAAATTTCCCATTGAATTACGTTTATTTTTCCTACCTCATTGGCAAATATTTTTTTATTATTTTAAGCATTAGTAATAATAAATAATAATAACAACAAATAATTCAGAAAAAAGACGATATTGTACAAAATTTTGCTTCTCAAGTACATTTAATTTGTTTAAAAAAATATTATTAATATATTTTAATTGAAATAAAAACAAGATAAAAGTAGGCTACTAAGTAAGAAAATAAGTTTTGTAGTGAAGTAAACAAACTAAAAACAAACAAAATTGCAAGATAATATAATACGGGATGATACTAATCAAGAATGCATTCATATAATAAAAAATAAAAAACTTCTCCACAAAATAAAAACATGTAAACAAAATCTTTTATTTTTTTTAAACTGTTATGCTTATGATATTTAATCCGTTTAAGCTGCAATATATTTTTTTTCTTCTATCTGTTTTTATTAGTATTATCTTCTTTTCCGGTAAAAAATAAATATCTAATGATATGACACATAACGTATTACACAAATTTGGCTAGAAAATTAAACATTTATTTAAATAAAATAAATATTTTTCCTACCTTTTCTACCACACTGGCAAATATTTTTTTCTTGTTTTAAGCATGAATAAAAATAAAAATAATTCTGATAAAAAAAATTGCTTCTCAAGTATATTTAACTATGTTTAAAGACAAAAAAATCTAAATAAGAAAATAAGATTTGCAGTAAAAGTACCAGTTTAACAAACTCAAATTACAGGATTTGTTTTGTGTATATATATATATATATATATATATATATATATATATATATATATATATATATATATATATATATATATATAAATAAAAAAATATTAAAAAAAAAAACAATGTGAGGAATGACTGACATCATTGATTATATGGGGTCCTTTGCCTGAATCATCTCAGGACGCTCCGGTAGGTGCGCACGCATGCACACTGGCCCCTCACGAGCTCGCAGCATATATCCATAGTGACAATAACACCGCGAGAATCCACCAACGGTCCGCGGCGTCTCCCCATGACAACGGGTTCCAGACGATGTAACGGCGTCCAGGTGGCGGGAGAGCCACGTGCAAATGCCTTTTTGAATTCTTACATTTTTGAAACACGTTTTATCCGTTTACGTCATAATTCCTGAAGATATCGGCGTCGCGTCCTGCGGTTGTCATGTAGCGGAGGCCGCGCTGGATTGGATTGCGTTGCTGGTTGGGGAGGGGGACTGACCAGACGGCTGAGAGATCTCTAATCAAAAGCATCGGGAATATTCTGACATTTTCAAAGCTGGATCGTGGATTTCACGCGGCGTTCGAGGTAATTTGACCTTAGATTGTCTTTAGGTCGGTATGATGTCCGGCTGACAGGTGCACGTTTATTAGATTTCCGTGATGGTGATAGTAAAACAGTCCCATTCATTCATCATCTCTCGTTTGTTGACCATTATTTGTTGTAGATTGCACATGAAAATACACCATTTATAACCTGGCTCAAAATGATTTCAAAGCATGCTTTCACTTTTAACTAGTCATTCATCGATTGTGTCATGTCATGGGTTATTGGTAGGAGATATTTCACCAGTAACTGAAACATTGCATTTATACAAAAATAAAAACATATGTTTTTTTATGTGGTGTACCATGGTGTTTACATGGTTTTCCAAGGTACATTCATGGTACCAGATAGTGTTTTACCATGGTACTTATATATATATACTATGATACTGAATGATTATCATATTCTGTAGCATGTAATTTACATGTTACTCCGTGGCACTGTAATACCCTGGTCATTTTTAAAAAAATGCTTGTAAGATGGTATCTGTCTTTACTGGATAAAGAAATAATACAATTAAAATTATGTCATCATTTACTCAGCCTCGTGCCGTTCCAAACCCATATGTCTTTCTTCTGTAGAACACTAACGGAGATGTTTAGCAGAATGTCCTGGCTGCGCTCTTCCATATAATGAAAGTAAATGCTTACCACAGCTGTCAAGCTCCAAAAAGGTCAAAGAAATACCATAAAGTAGTCTACACGACTTGCGCACTATTTTCCAAGTCTTCTAAAGCAATATGTTAGCATTTTGGAAGGAACAGGCTGAAATTTAAAGGGACAGTTCACCCAAAAACGAAAGTTCTCTCATCATTTGCTCACCCCCTTGACTCACGTGCTTCTGCAGAACACAAATGAAGATTTTTAGAAGAATATCTCCGCTATGTAGGTCTATACAATGCAAGTGAATGGTGACCGGAACATTGAAGCTCAAAAAAAGCACATAAAAGCAGCATAAAAGTAATCCATACAACTTCAGTGGTTTAATCCAGGTCCTCTGAAGCAAACTAATTGGTTTTGGGTGAGAAACAGACCAAAATGTAACTTCTTGTTCGCTATAAATCGTGACATCAGCAGTCTCCTTGGCAATCATGATATTAAGCTTGATTACACTTCCTAGCGCCATCTAGCCCATATGTCAAGCACTAGGAAGTGTAATCGAGTTAGAAACCACGATGGTGCCTAGAGCCTGCAGTGCCCAAGATGTGAGTGAAAAAGGAGTTACATTTTGGTCTGTTCTCTCCCAAAACTGATTATTGCTTCTAAAGACATGGATTAAACCACTGGAGTAATATGGATTATTCTAGGCTGCCTTTATGTGCTTTTTGGAGCTTCAAAGATTTGGACTCCCATTAACTTGCATTATATGGACCAACAGAGCTGAGATATTCCTCTAAATATCTTCATTTGTGTTCTGCAGAAGAAAAAAAAAAGTCACACATCTGGGATGGCATGAGGGTGGGTAAATTATTTTTTTGGGTGAACTATCCATTTAGGTCATTATTCACTAGAAATGTTCACGTTTTGGTTGAAGTCACCATCCGCTCTCAATTTAAGCGACAAATGCAGCCAGGATTTCAATGACTCTTACTGTGTATCGTTCACTGACAATATTATGTGTGTTTAGGATGGATGTAGGAGCATTGGCAGGTGGGGATGTTGGCCCGAGAAGAGTGGATTCGGTTGACGGGGGCCTTGAAATTGTTCCTCTGGAAATGTATGACTCCGCTCGGGCCAAGATAGAAGCCAACCTCCGCTGGCTGTTTGCTAAAGCTTACGGCGAAGGTACGTACATTTCTCACCCTTACTATTGTAACCGCCTTTACAAAATAGTTCTGTAGCGGTACCATGGTACAGCAATGGCACCCAATGTCAATACCGTGGTACTTAGATATGAAACATGATGCAGAAAGATTTTTTGCGTGCACTTTTAATAACTGTCCTCAGTAAAATGGCTTTTTTGATCAGTTTAATTATAAAGACAAGGACTTTTATTATGTCACAATGTCATTATTATTTATCATTTTAAATGACTTTTATATGAAGTTAAATACAAAATTTGCCTCCGTCAATATGTAAGGCAAGACAGTCCATGCAATACTTTGGTACAGACACAATTAAACCTCATTAAGCAAAAAGTTGAGCTCTCACAACAATATAAAAAGCAGTGGTAACAAAAAATAACAACAACAGTATAAATAGTCAAAATGTCATTGCAATGCATGTAGGGAACTCTAAAATCAGCATCATTGTTCAAAATGAAAGTATTTGTTCAGACAACTCTGTGAGGCTGTTTGGGACAATATTTGGGAGAATGTTGTTAGTCTAACATGTGTTTTAATCAAAAATGTACCATGGTACATGCATTCCAGGCCCATTAAAGTATCGTGGTACATTTCCAAAAATCATGATAGTACCATGTCCAAAAAACACCTTTTGCATTTTTATGGTACTTTTTGGTACTGTTTTGTGCTGGGCGCAACACACTCATAACATCCGTCAAAGTGATGCCACCTGGGATGATGGCAATGACACATGGTGACTGACAAAAAGGCAATTGTCCCAAAATGACAGGTTGTGTGTGTGTGTGTGTGTGTGTGTGTGTGTGTGTGTGTGTGTGTGTATAGATTCTGAGTCAGCAATATTCATAATCATAACCCACAGAGTGTTATGACTATGGCTCCACACAGACTAGGAGAGAAGTGTGTGTGTGTCTGTGCGTGTGTGTGTCTATGCGTGTGTGTCTATGCGTGTGTGTTTACCTCTAGCAGACCATCTTGGTTCTAATTAGAGAACAATAATACCAGCATCAGTGTGACATCACTAATCCTGCAGACTGAAATAGCTGTGAGTGATTGTGACTGTGTGTGAATGTGTTTGTTCATGTGCAATGGCTTTTTGTAACATTTTTTATAGATGCATGTTGTATTGATAACCCTGAGTAATGCTTTATTAACCCTTAAATGCATGGGAATTTCTTTTATTTTTTTCTCCTGAATTTGGAACGCCCAATTCCTAATGGGGTCCAAGTCCTCGTGGTGGCGTAGTCGCTCGCCTCAACCCAGGTGGCGGAGGATGAATCTCAGTTGCCTCCGTGTCTGAGACTGTCAATCTGTGCATCTTATCACGTGGCTTGTTGAGCGTGTTACCACGGATACATAGCGCGTGTGGAGGCTTCACGCTATTCTCCACAGCATGCACGCACAACTCACCACGCGCCCCACCGAGAGCGAGAACCACATTATAGCGACCACGATTAGGTTACCCCATGTGACTCTACCCCCCCTAGCAACCGAGCCAATTGGTTGTTTTGGAGACCCTGGATTCGAACTTGCGACTCCAGGTGTGGGAGTCAGCATCTTTACTTGTTGAGCTACCCAGACCCCCAAATGCATGGGAATTTACACCAACAATCATGTCATGCTCCAAATCACTGAGATCACATTATTTTCCCCATTCAGATGGTTGATGTGAACATTAACTGAAGCTCCTGACCCGTATCTGCATGATTTTATGCACTGCAGCCACACGATTGGCTGATTAGATAGTCTCATGGAAAATTGGTGGTGCTGTTCTGAGATGCATGTTGGTGCTGTTTTGGAGACTAGCCGCCGTGGTGATGCCGGCTTAGTGGGCTAAAGCACATAACTGGTAATCAGAAGGTTGCTGGTTTGATCCCCACAGCCACCACCATTGTGTCCTTGAGCAAGGCACTTAACTCCAGGTTGCTCCGGGGGGATTGTCCATGTAATAAGTGCACTGTAAGTCGCTTTGGATAAAAGTGTCGGCCAAATGCATAAATGTAAATGTCTATGATATTTTGGCCATCAATATACTTTAATATTTTGCGTTATAAAAAAAATCAACATTCAAGATAAAGTGTCTATATAGTGCAAGTACTGCAAAATCAGTTAAGCATTAAAACATTATTATGTACAGTTTGTGTGAGAGTTTAATGTATGAATTTGGAAAATGAAAATTAGACTTTATATGAATTGTAATTAAGCTTTTGCTGACACCATGTGTCTCTAGTTAAAATGTTAGATTCATTTGTGTATATAGTATTTTAAATTAATTGTTTTTATAATAAAATATCATGCAGGCTGTTTTGGCCATTCATTATAGTTTCCTTAAAAAAATGTGTTTATTTTTGTCTGGTTTTGTATTCATTATATAGTTGAAACAATTTTTACAACTTCCCTTGTAGGTGAGCTTTGTCATTATTAATTATAGGTTAATCTGTAAGAAATCTCGAATCAGTCATTGACCTTTGTGACCTCACACATATGAAGGAGGGAAATCGATTTAATTTAAGCACTGTCACTTTAAGAATCCAGACCTATTGTATTCATAATATATGCGCAAGGCATTATCTGTGTTTGAAATGGTGTTATATATATATATATTAGTTTAAGTATTCAGTGTATAGTATACGTTGCATTGTATGCATTAAGCAGTAGGCTAGGAGTCCAATCCAGACATGGTCATTTAAATGTTTTTTTTAAATGTGATGTGATTGTATTTGAGCGATTTGCCCTTTTCTGAAGACTTTCAGAGTCTCATTTTAAGTAGCTGTAAGACCCCTGTGAACCTGACTGTTCAGCTGATGCGGAGGTGAAGTCAAGTTTTATGTGATATTCAGTGTTTTTATGGTTTTCCTTGTATGCTCTTTGTCCAGGGTGGAAGGTGTGGTCTATTTTCATCGCAAGGGAAACCCTTTTTGTGTGTGTGTGTGTGTGTGTGTGTGTGTGTGTGTGTGTGTGTGACCCATTTCTGACTGTCAGACTTTAATTAATGATAAGTGGTGCACACATTTAGTGACACACACTCTCTCTCTCTCTCTCTCTCACACACACACACACACACACACACTCACTCACTTAAGCTTAAACTTTAACCTATTTTTCAAACTTTGACATGTATGAAATCCCATGAAAAAAAAAAAAGATCTCCCAATTTGGAATTCCCAATGCGCTCCCATGTACTCATGTTTTCGTAGTGACTTGCCTCAATACAGGTGGTGGAGGACGAATCTCAGTTGCCTCCACGTCTGAGACTGTCAGCCCGGGCGTCTTATCACATGGCTCAATGAGCGTGTTACCACGGAGACGTAGCGCGTGTAGAGGCGCCATCCACTGCAGCATCCACGCACAACTCACCACACGCCCCACGGAGAGGTTACCCCATGTGACTCTAACCTCCCTAGCAACCGGGCCAATTTGGTTGCTTAGGAGACCCGGCTGGAGTCACTCAGCACACCCTGGATTCAAACTCATGACTCCAGGTGTGATAGTCATCGTCTTTACCACTGAGCTACACAGGTCCCAGAAAAAAATGTCAAAATGACTTGCACTCTTGAAATTGAAAATATGTTCATCATACGTAGAAGTTTAGTCAAGGTATTGTTTTGTGTGGATTGCATTTTTTTGAATAACTTTAAAAGTATGTAACTTTTCTATAAAAGTAAGCCTTACAGGTACATTTTCTCAAAAACGGTTTATTTTGAGCGACCCGTTTAGACCCGCCCCAACATGATTACTCAACCAATGGCATTCGTTGGGGACGGGGCTGTTAGATCAAAGGCAGATGAGGGGCAAATTCAGAAAGCTGTTTTGAAATCATCGTTTATTTTTGCAAATCCATTTGCTTTAATTGATCAGCCAAAAAAAGCATCATGTCACTGACTTAAAATAAGTGTTAATTTTAAAAATGTTTAAGTATATCTGTCTGCCGACTTCATATCCGTATCAGCTTTTAAAGTACCCATGGAATGACTTGATGAGTGCTGTTTCCTCTCCTTTGTTGATACATTTCCTCTTGAAATAGGACGTTTTTAGCAGGACACATCTTATTTAATATAGCCAATAGATTTCTATGTTTAGTTGTTTTGGTTTCCGACCGAAATTTCCCGATTTGCTAATTGCTGGTCCTTTGTAGGGGGGAAAGGACATTCTGGTTGTAAAGGGCATTTGATTAGACAAAAATCAGTGTAGTACAAGATTGGTCATCTGCTGTGGGAATTATGTCAGCGTTTAGGAATACACTAGCATAGAAATGCCCTCAAAGCTAACAGACATGGGCTAAAAGCCACAAAACTATCATTTTGATTTCATGTGTTCAGAAAACGCTTAAAATAGAGTTGGTTCAGTGCATATTTCTCTTCATACACACACACACACACACACACACACACACATCTTCCTCTCACCACGAGTTATACTGTCTGCCACTGTTAATCTTCCTGGGGCTTTTATATTAATGGTTGACCTTTGACCTCCTAGTTTAACGAAACCTCAGAATGACCCTTGTTGGAGGCGTAAAACATACAGACATGCAAACTGAAAAATATACCCATGTGGGTGACAAACAAAATAATTATTTTTTTAATAACTACAACGTTGTTGCCATTGACTAAACTGCTTATCAACTGGACTGTGCTCATTTCTCAGGTTTAAATCAAACAAACGGGGTAAAACGTGTGGAAAAAGACATTCTTTAGATGCTTTGTCACTGCTTGGCTGCGTTAGCATCGTTGTCAGATTAGCAGTTAGCTATAATTAACTCTAGTAGGTAAAGAGGTGAAAATATAATCACATTGAGAGATCAGCCCATGTCGTCTGTAAACCCCGAGAGGTCTTTCTGGATCTGTTTGTTTGAATCCGTTTGTGTCTGGTATAAAGTTGTGAGCTATTTTAATGCAATCTTTAATACAGTGAAAAAGACACTGTTAGCATAACATAAATAAATATAAATGTCCAACATTATTTTGATGCCATGAGTGTGTCTTCATTTACTATTATTTTGAATGGCCATGGAAAATTAAGCAATGTGATAACAATTTTACCTGGTTGCAAAAAGTCATTTACCGGATGAACTTTCACCTTTTGCTGACCCTTTATGCTTTGCAGAGCTAATGTGTGCTTATAAATCACTTGTACCTTTATTAGCAACTGACACATATGTACCAGCTTTACATGTCATACATTCTGCTTCCCACGGATCTCGACCTGGACGAAAGAATGGGAATTTTTGTGCAAATCTTCTGTAAATTTGCACTTTCATTTGGGCATTGTTTCCACATTGCTGCGACTGTCAATCAACTGTTTGATGCCGAACACAACAGAGAGATTGACAGGCAGGAATTTAGCCAATAGTTGCTGCAAGCCTCTTATAATCGACCAATTGGTGTGCGAGAAGGCGGGACTTACAAAGAGGGGTTAAAGCAATGCAAATATGCACACGCACACAATGAAGTATTAGACCAGATGCACATCATAATGCAACTAAAGACGAGTCCTGGACATTTTTGCAAATGTTGAAATCCTGGCCGGATGCTTTTTTGAAGGGCCGAATAAGAGGACATGTCTTGGAAAAAGAGGACGTATGGTTACCCTATGTTAGGCAGAATATTAGCTTCAGTCACTAACTTTTATTGCATCTTTTTCCATACAATTAAAGGGAAATGGTGACAGACTAAACCGACTGAGAATAATCTGCTCTTGTGTTCCATGGAAGAAAGTCATGCAGGTTTGGAACAACAGGAGTGTGACTGAATGTTAATTTTTGGTTGACTCATGGTTGCTCGAACTTTCTTATTCTATCTTTTTCTCTCAGAACACATCCCGACAGACCTGAGGGACCCCTTCTACACGGATCAGTACTGTGTGGAGCACATAAAGCCTCCGGTTCTCTCTCTCCTGCTGTCTTCGGAGCTGTACTGCAGGGTGTGTGGGCTGCTGCTGAAGGGCGACCAAGCGTCTGCGCTGAGCTCCCATCAGGCTGTCATCCAGACGCTCGCACGGCGGGGAATATATGTCAGAGAAGCCGACGACACACCCGTTTCCCACAACGACCTCTCTTCCACTCCCATTAAGATGGTTAGAGGGTGACCTTTTGATCTTTTATTCAAGGAAAGCAGAAAGTGTTAGGGGACTTGTGTCTGGAAGTTTATGAAACAGCGGGTCTGTGTGAGTGTGTGTAATTTTTGGAGAGGTGCATTTGTGGGCAGAACTAGGCACAGTATGACCATCTGTTAAAAACCTGCTGGGGTGGTGTGTGTGTGTGTGTGTGTGTGTGTGTGTGTTTGTGGGTCAATGGAAATATATAGAGTGATTCTCTAATGGACAAACATGCACTCAAAACACAACACTAGTGTTAATTTGTTACCTTTTCCTCTCGGTTAGAGTTTGTGTTTCGTCCATGTAATGTGGTTCACAGGATGGGCAATCAGGAGGCGGGAACCGGCAGAACAGTCAGCATCATTTTAATGACATAACTGAACTTAAATCAACATGGACACGCACACAGTGGCCGCATGTGTGTGTCTCTCTCTCCTAACTGGTTCCTTCGGCTCGTCTTTATGGCCCTTCCGGCTGATTAGGACAATTCGGCGTACATCCTCACGGCCCAGCCACGCTCTCCTCCTTGTCACACTCCTCCACCGCCCGATTCAGGTCGGGGAAACCTCTGGCTTGACGTACTTCCCTCTCCTCCCTTCCTGGAGGGAAGGTATTGCCCTTCCAGCTGCCCTTCTGCTGGTAGGTCTTCCCCGCCTCTCTGGAGCCCTGGGAAAGATGAGGGGAGGGAGAGAGAGGGAAAACTCGCTCGCCGGTCCCCGGTCACGACGTCGCCTGGTCCTCAGCCACTCCTTCTCCCTCTGGCGGATGACAGCCACTCCTTCCTTGGCAGCGGCGAGGACTCCCCAGCAGTGCATCCCTCCACCTTCCTGGGTTTCACCACCAATGTAACGGGTAAAGTCTCTGCTTAAGGGAAAGGAGGAGGCGGGAACCAGCTGAGCAGTCATCTTAAATTTTAATGGTATAAAGAAACTGAAACATAACATAGGACACACTGACACGCGCATACACAGCAGCCACGTTTATCTCTCTCAAACGGGATCCTCCAGCTCGACTTTATCCCCCTCCTGACTTATTAGGACAATTCAGCCCCGTGCGTGCATCCTCACGGCCCGGCCACTGCCTCCGCCTTGTCACAGTCCCCATTTACCATCTCTATCCACCACACAGACACACTTACTCCATTTATATCTGATAAGAAAACACTTAAAAACACATTATGCTAAAAATGCCATGTTCTGTGGACGTGATCCACATTGTTGCTAATTCTACCTAATAACTGCCCATTAAAGCCTTATTTATAATATGGAATAATCCAAACTTTTTTCTCCTAGATGAACTAAAGCACCCCAGGCGAACAAAGCTGGCTTTAACACTATATACACACTGTTGAATTAGTTTGTTTGCATTGTAAATCATATTAAAAAAACCTAGGGACCACTAGGGGTGGGTAAAAATATAGATTTTCCAATGCAATGCAGCTTCGTTTGAACGATCTTGATATCGATTCTTAAATCCCAAGATCGATATTTTACTCAATGGGAAACACTCCACTAAAATGAGAGGAAATCGGTCGCATTAACAACCAGATTTCACGCTATTCGACTAAAATGTATATTTGGCAACTGGCTGGTAAATGTTTAGCTTTCACTTGGCAGAAATGTTATAGTATCCACGATTTTTAGGGGTGGCGAAATTACCCATTATGCTTAGCACGTACTTCCAACGTGGATGCTACAGACTTCAGGTTCGCAAATTATTCACATTACAAAGCATTGAAATAATCACTAACGACAGTCAAAAACGATGGAACACTCCCTGTTTACTTTACGTAAATAGCTTTCTCACTAAAATCCGTGCATGGACGCTTTCGACATGTGTGTGTGCATGTGTGTGTGTGTGTGTGTGTGTGTGTGTGTGTGAGTGTGTGTGTGTAAAAGAGAGAGAGACATACAAAGACATTCAGCGTGCAGAGAGAGAATTCACATAAATGATGCGCTAGATTTCACTGGGTTTCTTGTTGCACACACAGTGTATAATGATGATGATAGAAAGCACTTCAAATGGAAAATTGTCAAATCTGGGAATCTAAATCCGATCAGACCAAAAAGTTTGTGTATGTGAAAAGAGGACGAATGGTCTCCCTGAATGGTCTACCCTAAATATCAAAGTAAATCCATTACAGAATGGCTTAAAAAAATAAAATCCACCTTTTGTAGTGTCCAAGTCAGAGCCTAGACCTTAACCCAATAGAGATGCTGTGGAATGACCTCGAGAGCCGTTCACACCAGACATCCTAACAACATGTCTGAGCTGAAGCAGTTCTGTAAGGAAGAATGGTCCATAATTCCTCCTGAACGTTGTGCAGGTCTAATCCGCAGCTACAGGAAACATTTGATTGAGGTTATTGCTGCCAAAGGAGGATCGACCAGTTATTAAATCCAAGGGTTCACTTACTTTTTCCACAGCAATGTTTGTGTTTAATGGGATGTGTTCAATAAAGACGTGAAAGATTATAATTGTGTGTTTGTGTTGTTAGCTGAAGCACATTGTGTTTGTCTATACTTGTGACTTTGATGAAGATGAGATCACATTTTATGGCCAATTAATGCAGAAAACAAGCTAATTCCAAAGGGTTCACATATTTTTCTTGCCACTGTATATACAATTTTCTGAAAATAGTGGGCATTCTTTCAGAATATCATCTCAGCAATTCTCTTAACATATTATTGATGCAAATAAACATGGATTCTGTTACATTGATGTGTAAATGTGTTTATATGTGTGTAGAGTTTGCACATTCCTCTGATTGACGCTCTGATGGTGGCGTATACAGTGGAGATGATGGCTATAGACAGAGTCGTGACGAGCGTCAGACGCTTCTCAAACTTTTGCGCCTCTAAAGAACTCCCTTTCGACATGGAGGATGCCATGCTCTTCTGGATTAACAAGGTCAGTCCACTCTGTGAGATAAAGCAGAATGATTGTCTGGTTTCTTTAAAGGGGCTATATTGGACATTTATGTTGCATTATCCCCCCTCAAATCCATTATTGATGTTCGTCAAGATTTCTTGGAGTAATTTAGTTTTTCATGACCATTTTCAACCCATTCACTGACGGTTACAATTAAACAAACATGTATATGTAAATGACCTCATTTATAATTTCCCATCCTCCATGTATCACTGTTATTTGTCATTGGATTGATACAATATCATATCGATATATATGGGCCACGATACTATAATCTTTGTGATGGGACCACCATTCATAGACCACAAGTTGGAGCATAGACCTGAAGAAGTGAATTGACGTAAGAGGGTGCGGTTCCATTGGGTGTCCTGAAGGCTAGTCAAACCGGCCTTCAGGACACCTGAATTGGATGCGGGTAGCTACAGGTAGCCAGTTGAGTGAAATCAAGAGCGTGTTGACATGATCCGACAGGCTTATTGGCTGATTGAAGACCAGATGGCTGCTGTGTTCTAGATCATCTGCAGTGGTTTAATTGTGTTAGCTGGGAGGCCAGCCAACAGAGCATTGCAGTAGTCCAGTCTTGAAATGACCAGAGCTTGGACCAGGAGCTGTGTAGCATATTCTGACAGGAAAGGTCTGATTTTCCTGATGTTGTGAAGTGCGAACCTGCAAGACCGGGTGGTTGATGAGATGTGTGCAGTGAAATTAAGATGGTTATCTACCACCACTCCCAGGTTCCGGGCTGTTCTGGTTGGTGTAAGTGTAGTTGAACCGAGATGAATCGTGAAATTGTGGTCAAAAGATGGGTTGGCTGGGATCACAAGGAGTTCTGTCTTGGCATGGTTGTGCTGAAGCTCAAGGAGGATGAGGATGGATGATTTGGAGTTAGCTCTAACCAGTCGCAAAGTTTCAGCTACTGGCAAGAGGTCAGTCTCTGAGTGCACCAGCCAGACTGATGTCTGTTGAGCAGGCAGACAACTGGTTGAATAAGAGTTTTAGACAGGAAGTGTAGGAGAGTGCTGTGGGGTTATGAGTTGATTTTTAAGCAGTGGGGTTACTCAAGCTTGCTTGAATGTATAAAGAGCCTGCTTGAATTGTATTAAGAAATATAAACTCTTGTTTTTTTGACAGGTATTGCTGTTAATTTTCAATAAATGCTCTTGGTGGACTGAAGAGCTGAGGAGCTTTGAGTTGTGAATGTTACAGTGTCTATATTGTACTTCAAACTCTTATTTCAAAAGTGCAAGAAAAGTCCTATTCCATTAGTAGCTTTTCTTTAAGTGGTTGACTCAGCATCTTGCAAGTTGTTAACTGTCTGTTTATGTATTTGTATGTTATAGGTGATTTTGAAGACGAGAGAGCTCTCT
Source organism: Moxostoma hubbsi (assembly GCA_032164185.1). Lineage (NCBI taxonomy): Eukaryota > Metazoa > Chordata > Actinopteri > Cypriniformes > Catostomidae > Moxostoma > Moxostoma hubbsi. The sequence continues at coordinate 28,896,760 of JAVLUX010000042.1, forward strand.
GAGAAGGAACTCAAGATGAAACAGCCGCTCGTTGATTCGCCGTGCCATCAAAAGGTCTGACCAGTCACAAGCCTCAGATGAAATTACTAGAGCAATACTTAGACCTTTAGCATGCAGGCCTGTGTTCTCCTTGATAATTGGCTGAATCACATGTTGTGCGTTAGACACAGTTCAATTAGGAATGGGCATTTTCGAGTAATTTTGTAGCTGAGGACTATAACCCACTAAAAACGAGTAAAGTATTACCGCAAGCGTGACATTTTAGTTTTATTTACAAACGTTACACCAAGAACATTTTCAAAATAATCTAACTTTAACAAACCATGTGTTTCTTTCTGGGGGGAAAATGAAATGAACAAAATACATTAATAAAAAGGAAAAAAAATAAACATTTAAAAATATGAGTACAAAAACAATTGGAGCCGGAGTTTACATTGAAACCAATACTGACGGCATTCGAGTAATATACATACATAAACTTTGAGTCACATTCAGAAAAAAAAGTACTGAAGTACTGAAATTATACTGGTTTGATAAGCTTCCGAGTTTCTTGTACCGCTTCGCATTTTCTTTCCACCATAAAAGCAGATCGTCTTCCGTTGGTCGGCATGACTCAAAATATTGCAAGTATTGCCACATATTGCATAGTTCGAAAGCACAGATGCCAGCAATATCTTCTTCTCTCATCCAACACCTTCACGACACATAGTCACAGCGCCCCCCAGTGGACTCCGTTGTAATGACGAGATTTGGTGAGATATTCAGGATAATTCAGCGATGCTCACCGCAGGCAAATGCGCAAAGGAAAATCCATTTGTGATATTTGAGTAGTGTTTTTAATGATCAACTAGCTGGCGCAGAACGAGTACTCGATTAGTCGATCCCTAAATTCAACCCTGTTTTCTGATCAGATTTGATTGCTTCAACAAATCTGAATTAGCAATCTCTATCTGTTTTTCTCCCTCCTTTTCTGGCTGTGTTCAGAATGGCATACTGTATACTATATGCTGCCTAATGTTATTTATGATGCAGTATGTAATAGTAAATTGAATGCACTTGATCTCATTACCTCATTTAGTGAGTGCCAACCAGTTTCCATCCCAGAAATTAAAGTGGTTATCTTGCAATATTTATTTAAAGTTTAACTTTTATTCTGAACTTAATCAAATAAAGCAGCCTTTACAAAGTAACTGTACACTCACCTAAAGGATTATTAGGAACACCTGTTCAATTTCTCATTAATGCAATTATCTAATCAACCAATCACATGGCAGTTGCTTCAATGCATTTAGGGGTGTGGTCCTGGTCAAGACAATCTCCTGAACTCCAAACTGAATGTCAGAATGGGAAAGAAAGGTGATTTAAGCAATTTTGAGCGTGGCATGGTTGTTGGTGCCAGACGGGCCGGTCTAAGTATTTCACAATCTGCTCAGTTACTGGGATTTTCACGCACAACCATTTCTAGGGTTTACAAAGAATGGTGTGAAAAGGGAAAAACATCCAGTATGCGGCAGTCCTGTGGGCGAAAATGCCTTGTTGATGCTAGAGGTCAGAGGAGAATGGGCCGACTGATTCAAGCTGATAGAAGAGCAACTTTGACTGAAATAACCACTCGTTACAACCGAGGTATGCAGCAAAGCATTTGTGAAGCCACAACACGCACAACCTTGAGACGGATGGGCTACAACAGCAGAAGACCCCACCGGTTACCACTCATCTCCACTACAAATAGGAAAAAGAGGCTACAATTTGCAAGAGCTCACCAAAATTGGACAGTTGAAGACTGGAAAAATGTTGCCTGGTCTGATGAGTCTCGATTTCTGTTGAGACATTCAGATGGTAGAGTCAGAATTTGGCATAAACAGAATGTGAACATGGATCTATCATGCCTTGTTACCACTGTGCAGGCTGGTGGTGGTGGTGTAATGGTGTGGGGGATGTTTTCTTGGCACACTTTAGGCCCCTTAGTGCCAATTGGGCATCGTTTAAATGCCACGGCCTACCTGAGCATTGTTTCTGACCATGTCCATCCCTTTATGGCCACCATGTACCCATCCTCTGATGGCTACTTCCAGCAGGATAATGCACCATGTCACAAAGCTCGAATCATTTCAAATTGGTTTCTTGAACATGACAATGAGTTCACTGTACTAAAATGGCCCCCACAGTCACCAGATCTCAACCCAATAGAGCATCTTTGGGATGTGGTGGAACGGGAGCTTCGTGCCCTGGATGTGCATCCCACAAATCTCCATCAACTGCAAGATGCTATCCTATCAATATGGGCCAACATTTCTAAAGAATGCTTTCAGCACCTTGTTGAATCAATGCCACGTAGAATTAAGGCAGTTCTGAAGGCGAAAGGGGGTCAAACACAGTATTAGTATGGTGTTCCTAATAATCCTTTAGGTGAGTGTATATTCTGACAAAATGTATTTTTTGCAAACCCATTCTGAACATGGCTTTATTCTCTCTCTTGTTCTCTGCTTGACATTTAACCTATTACCTTTGACCTGTTTTATGCTCTTCCTGTTTGTCTCTCTTGCCCTGTCCCTTCCTGTCGGATAGTCTCCCTCAAAATGGTATTGGAAGCTTGTGCCTGTAAGTGCCACTGTGACCCTTATGTGTCTGCCATGTCATACTTCGTGCATATGACTGTATTAACGTGTTTGTGTGTGTTTGTTTGGCGGGAGGTGTGTGTGTGTGTGTGTGTGTGTGTGTGTATGAGGCCATCATATAATTTTGCATCCAACCTCATGCATTCATCCCTGTCCATCTCTCTCTCTCAGCCTGATCTCATGAATGCTTTGGCCCATTGCATGCTGGAGCCAGTGGAGTTCTCTCGTGTGGTACAGTACTCACTCGTATACATGCACACACTCATTCTCTCTCTCTCTCTCTCTCTCTCTCTTTCATTCACTTACACACTCACTCACTCATCCATCTGTCTAGTATCCATACATCCACACACCCTTACAAACATCATCACTACCTTCTCTTGATTTTTGTTTTACTGTACCTGCACCTAAAGTAGCATTAGTGTATAAGCAGATTTGGATTTCCTGGAGGATACACCAGTGCTTGTAAGGCAGCGAAAGAATAGTGTTCAAGTTTTTGGTAAGTTTAGGTTTTAGGCTAATGTGTAAATGAAATGCTGCATCAGAGCCGCTTTTCTGTAGACTGTAAATAAGAACAACAACAAATCGCTATATATTGTCATGTATAAAGGCCCAATTATATGTGTTAGAATAATAGTGTGAGTTATAAAGACAACACGTTGTTTGCAAAAATGAAATTACTGGTTTTTATATTGTTATTGTACTGAAGTTAAAAGAAAGTATTAAAATATTATATGAAAAATATTAACTTGGTTTTAAGTGTCTTTTTAGAGGAATTTTACATGTATAAACCTGAAAAAAAACAAAACAAAAACAGAATTAATTTTTTACAATTTTCCCGTGGACCCCCTAGCACCCCCTTGCAGCCCCACCCCTAGTTTAAAGTATAAACATGTACATTAAATATTAAAATCATTAACCAATCTAAGACTTGCATCTGAAATGAACTACAAAAAAAGTTTAAATGGAGTGTGTATGTGAATCTTTTTGAGTTGGATAATTGGAGAACATTTTGAAGTAGTAAAAAGAATTTCAATTCTGTGCTGCCTTGCAGGCACTGAAATCAATCTGCATTATAAGCATAATCAGTACTTTAAGATGCATAGATATGCACATTATAGCGTCAGGTAAAATATATATATTAAGAACATCTGAGATTTGTGTTTGCTGAAGATACAGTGGCAAGACAAACACAATGTGCTTAAGCTAACAACACACACAATTATAATCTTTCGTGTTTTTATTGAACACATCCCATTATACATTCACAAAAGTAAGTGAACCCTTGGACAACGGTCAGATGATCAGATGCTTGGTGTTATTAGTGTTAATAACCGATCGATCCTCCTTTGGCAGCAATAACCTCAACCAAGTGTTGCCGGTAGCAGTCATTGTCCTGCTGCATCACTCAACTTCTGCTGAGCTTCAGCTGGCACACAGCCACCCTGACATTTCCTGTAGGATATCTTGATAAACATGGGAATTCATTTTTCCCCTCAATGATTGAAAATGATGTGGACTCTGAAGCAGCAAAACAGCCCCAAATCACTGTACTTCACCGTTGGGATGTGTACGTTCATGCATAGTGCTGTGTATTCTTCCCAAACAGTTCAACCTTAGATTCATCAGTCTACAAAACATTTTCCCAGTAGCGTTGTGGAGTGTCAAGATGGTCTTTGGCAAACTTCAGGTGTGCTGCAATGTTTTTGTTGGAAAGCAGCGGCTTCTTTCATGATGTCCTGCCATGGACACCATAACTGTTTAATGTTTTCCGTATAGTAGACTCATGAACAGAGATGTTAACCAGTCCCAATGATTCCTTCAAGTCTTTATCAGTCAGTAATCTTTTTTTACCTTCTGCGGTGTTCCCCTTTTGAGTCATCTTGGCTGGATGGCCACTTCTAGTGAGAGTAGCTATAGTACTAAATCATCTCCATTTATAGACAATTTGTCTAACTGTGGACAGATGAATATTTAAGCTCTTCGAGATAACTTTGTAACAATTTCCAGCTTTATGCAGAGTAACATTTCTACATTGTAGGTCTTCTGATATCTCTTTTTTTCAAGGCAAGGTCCACTTCAGCAGATGCTCCTTGTGAATTCCATCCATCTTCAACCGCTTATCTGAAGTCGGGTCGCGGGGGCAGCAGCTCCAGCAGGGGGCCCCAAACTTCCCTATTCCCGAGCCACATTAACCAGCTCTGACTGGGGGACCCCGAGGCGTTCCCAGGCCAGTGTGGAGATGTAATCTCTCCACCTAGTCCTGGGTCTTCCCCGAGGCCTCCTCCCAGCTGGACGTGCCTGAAACACCTCCCTAGGGAGGCGCCCAGGGGGCATCCTTACCAGATGCCCAAACCACCTCAACTGGCTCCTTTCGACGCAAAGGAGCAGCGGCTCTACTCCAAGCTCCTCACGGATGACTGAGCTCCTCACCCTATCTCTAAGGGCCCGCCACCCTTCTGAGGAAGCCCATTTCGGCCGCTTGTACTCGCGACCTAGTTCTTTCGGTCATGACCCAGCCTTCATGACCATAGGTGAGGGTAGGAACGAAAATTGACCGGTAGATCGAGAGCTTTGCCTTCCGGCTCAGCTCTCTTTTCGTGACAACGGTGCGATAGAGCGAGTGCAATACCGCCCCCGCTGCCCCGATTCTCTGGCCAACCTCCCGCTCCATTGTCCCCTCACTCATGAACAAGACCCCGAGGTACTTGAACTCCTTCACTTGGGGCAATACCTCCTTCCCTACCCGGAGTACGCACTCCATCGGTTTCCTGCTGAGAACCATGGCCTCAGGCGCTAATCCTCATCCCAGCCGCTTCACACTCGACCTTGTGAATTGCAAACTCAAAATATTTGAGTGCATTTTATAAGTCAAAGTATCTCTAACCCACACCTCTAATTTAGTTTCATTAATTGGATAGCAGGTTTGCCAACTCCTGACTCTAGTTAGCTTTTGTTGATGTCATTAGCCTAGGGGGTCTACATACTTTTTCCAACCTACACTTTGAATGTTTGAATGATGTATTCAGTATGTACAAGAACAATACAATAATTTGTGTGACTAGTTCATTATTGTAACTAGATTATTTAAGTATACAAACCAGATTTTTAAGACAACTTTATACATAAATGCAGGCTATTCCAAAGGGTTCACATACTTTTTCTTGCCGATGTATTTCTCCAATCACCTTAGTGGCTTTAGCAGTTCAGTTAATGTAGTTTGTGTGGATCTGTGTTGCCTTTGAACATCAGCTGGGACTGTTTTTAATGTTTCAATCCAGTTTCACTCTTCACTTTTAACTTTTGAATTTGGTTATTTAGTTCAATTCTATATTGATGCATTTTAATAGTGAACTAGCTTGAATTTAATTAAAGTTTATAGCTCAATACTTGCGTTTCATCATTGTTTGTCAGTGATAAAATCTTATATACAGTACCTAAGAAGCAACTTTGCAATGCAACACATCTCACAGTTGTTTTTATACGATGGATTTGTAATTCCTTCCCTGTTCTCCCTCAGGTACGTTACCGTAGAGATCACCTGTCTGGACGTCCTTTCCCTCACCTGGCTGTGATGGAGGATTTGATGAAGGATGTGTGTGATGGGGCAGCACTGCTAACAGTCATCCACTTCTACTGCCCTGAAATCATGAGACTAGATGGTATATATTATACACACATTCATTTGTTTAATCACTACATGTTATTTCAAAGAAGGATATGTTTGTCTTGGTAATCTTTTATCAAATTGAAATAACTTGCTCCATCTCTAAAACTAATAGTTTGTTTCACAATCCTTTTCCGATTGTCCTGCTTGAATTATCTGGTTTCTTTGGAAATATATCAGATTATGGTAAAAAGTGGGTTTCATTTTGACTTTAAAAATGTTGTTTTATCTCTTTTTTTTTAGACATATGTCTGAAGGAGGTGCCCTCACTCTCAGATAGCGTATATAATGTCCATTTACTACGGGAGTTTTCTAATGAATACCTGAACAGGTGTTTTTATCTGCATGCCGAAGATCTGCTCTATTGCCCACCTGTACTTAAGGTTCGACCACGTTCCTGTCTGGCCTAATCGCATACGAACACGGTAGTCTCCAGAACATGGCTTTCAAAACTGACAACTATTAAGAGTATGACTGTGACTGTTTTTGTTCTTTCAGCATAACGTGATGGTTTTCATCGCTGAGCTGTTTTGGTGGTTTGAAGTTGTGAAGCCGGACTTCGTAAAGCCAAGAGACCTACAAGAGATTAAAGATGGTATGGAACCAGTCCTTCTTAAGATTGCAATGCCACTTTGTTGCCTTACGACTTCAGAAAAATGGCCATCTAATAATTATTTCATTGACAATTTATGGTTACATTGTGATTGACACCCCTTTAATCCAATCTGACAGTGAGAGCATCTCTTCAACCAAAGAGTGCCCACCCCCATGTGCCCATATCCCATGCCACCAAGCGTAGCTTCTTAACACCCTCCCCTTCAGCCGATTCATTGGCGACTGTTGCTTATCCTGACATTTATATGAGGTATTACCTGCATCCTGAAGAGTCACTGTCTGAGTAAGTCTTTTTTTGTGAGTACCATTTGCTTCAAAGGTTCTTGTTATTAGTGTTGTGGGTAGTTATAGACCAATATTTTGGCAAGGCCGAAATTAATTGGTTAATTGGTTATTTCACATTCACATCTGATATCCTGATTCATGTTGTCCTATTAACAGAAGTGTTAGTGGGTGATCACACTGCATTTTTTTGCATCCATCATATTTACTATGTAAACACGCGCTAGATGAACCTCTTTGAACATTATGCCACGCATTAGCTGTTTTCTCAGCATCTCACGCAGGAATGCAGTGTTTTTTAGACGCCTTGTTAAGTGTCATGAGACACCTGCATTCTGTTATTGTTGTGCTGCACCTTGCTTTTTTTATTGCGCAAGGACGTGTTTGGTCTGAATGGCCCCGTAGATCACCCTTGGTTAGTTTTAGGCATGATTTAACTTAATAGTTCTTCATGACTTCATTAAAAATATACGATCCTTTTATATTGTTGAACTGAATATTTAATGAAAGAAAATAACAAAATTGTGCTTATTATATACTAAACACTATACTACACTTAATATATATTTTTTGTTAAATATTTTAATGTTTCTGAAGAACCAAATAATGGAACCTGATTAAAACTATTTCATGAATAACAACTGGTTTTCGATTTACAACTGTTGTCATTCACAATTGTACATGTACTTCAGTGCAATTGGCCAAAATCCATATTGTTCAACCGCTGCTTAAGGCTTGTTACGTCCAGCTGTTTGACTGTTTTGCTTTTTTTATGCCTGTATATTTATATGCGTTTTAGTATAAGGGTATGTTGTATAAAGCTAATGTCTTATTCTCCTCTCAGAACTAAAGGAAGCCCCGCCCACAGCCCCTCCCACCCACTCCTCTCACTTCGGCAGAGACAACAGAAGCCCACTCAGGGGGAGGAGATTTCAGGTAGCCATTCTTATTCCTTTCAAGGTAATGACACAATATTTTGCTCAATTTGGTGAAATGAAATATTCTGTCTATTCTCTCCCTCTTTTTCATTCTCTGTGAGTAGAGCTCAGGAACAGGTCAAACTCATTGTCCCATATGGAAGGACTGATGTTTGGATCACAACTACTCTGGGCAGAAAGGAAACAAAGGTCATTTATATACAATGATTAGGGGTCGGTGGTATGACCAAAATGTTATAGTTATATTACTATATGGGGCGAATTCCAAATGGCATTTTTGTGCCCTTGAAGGGCACTACAGGAAGTGTCGTTCCAAATAAAAGTAAGAAAACGTTTGAAAATGAAGGGCCCTTCCACAAGACTATTAGCGACTGTAATGGCTCTGCCCTTCGGAGTGAGTAGGGCATAGTGATGCTCACTTTCTACTGGAATTTCGCCTGTAGTTATTTTATAAACCATTTTGCATTGATAATGCCAATATTTGGATAAGTGCTAGACTCAATAATAACTTACGCTTAAGTTAAATAAATATCTCTCCTGTTTGTTTTCTCCATCAGACCCATCTCTCAGATGGAGATGGATTGGGAACGCATTTGTGGCGATAACGTCAGCTTGGCTCGTTCTATTAGTAAGGACAGTTTAGCGTCTAATGTCATCTCCTTTACTCCACGACACCGAATCAATGGCCAGCCCCTCCCCCAGACACTTCACTATGACAACCAGGAGGAAGAGGAGGAGCTTGTGGCTGTCATTAACCCTGAGGGTGTGGCTGGATCTAGAGATGCCCGATCCGAGAGTTTCTTCTTAGAACCGTTGCAACCTGCGGTTCTTCGACCAAATAAGGAGAAAACAGGAATTAGTAAACGGGAAGAGAGTGGCGAGGGGCAGGTTCAGGCACTTAGGCGAGTGTACACGCCCACAGAATGCACGCTCAACCGGAAGTTTACTCCCATCAATAGCATAGAGCAAGAATGCACAAGAACACAGTCCCCAAACCCATCTGGAAGCTTCTTCTTGCATGATGATGCGGAATGCATACGTGATAGTCCACTTGGAGTTTGGGAAGACATTGCATCGGACTCGGAATTTGAGGAAGATGATGAATTGGAAGATCAGGCGCAAGACCTTACCAAATCACTACTATTTGCTGAGCGGAAGTGTATAGGCTGTGGAGATCTAGAAGAGGAGTCTGCAAAGCTGCGAGAGGACGTTTGCGTACGAGAACGGGACGATAAAGAAGGCACGAGCGGGCGGGCCAGTCCGTGCCCTAGCGTGTTATCTCAGGCCAGCAGCACGTCGACGGGCACTGGACGCATGACGAGTTTCGCAGAGCGGCGTAGACATAGAGCTGGATTTCCCGATGGTTGCTACAGCACGGGCAGCTCTCAAACCACAACTCCTGATGGGTCTGAAAGCAGCCTCTTCCCATCAGATATGAGCCCGAGTACGCCTTTGGGAGGTGCCCGACCCGGCCTCACTTCCGAGCTTGTCCACCTTCGTATGCAACTGGAGGAAAAACGGCGCAACATTGAAATGCAGAAAAAGATGATGGAGACCTTGTCGGCACGCCAACGGCTGCAATTGGGCAAAGAAGCATTCCTTCATGTTGTTAAAAAGGGGAGGAGCGACACACTGCCGCACCCACTCAAACAGGAAATAGGGTCCAAAATGAAAGCGTTAGCAAAGGACGACACATGCGTAGAAGTTCTTAAAGCCCGAGCCAAGGAGGCAGATCAGTGCCCAACTACAGTAATATTGCCTGAGGTTACACCGGTAACACCCTCAGGGGTTGATAAGGACAATCATTTGAGTGTCTCAAGAGAGGGCGGAGTATTGGACGATGTGGGCGGAGAGCCGGCTCTTGGCGAATGCAGCCGTTCAATCGAACTTATAAACGAAGCAATTGGAGCAATTCAGCAACAAATGACGCAGCTGTCGCTACAGCAGGACTTACTCATGAAACAGACTGTTCATTTGCCTCAAGAATCCTCGCAAACACATGTAACCAAACCGAACACTGTGCCCTCATTAAGCGAAAGCGTACCAGAGCCGAATGAGGCTAAGTCCTGCCTTTCCGTGCATTTCATGGAAACCATTTCCACCGCAACAAAGCGACCTCCAAGACTTAGCTCAAGTCGTATGCCTCGGACGAAACCTACCGACCTTAAACTGAGCAAGGATGCCAACAGTTGCCCAAAAGGAAGCACTCCAACCCTTAGTGGTGACCCCAGGCCCTCACCGGGAGGCAGGACCCCCCGGACTGAGAACGAAGAAGAAGGTGTGGCTAAAGAGGGTGGGCGTTGCTCAAGAGGAATCACTCGAAATACCACTTTCAAACTGCATGACTCTGCAAATCGCCATGCTGACAGTCTCAACTTGCCCCGAACCGAACTCCCTGCGGTGGAACCTATACCTGTGGATGTGACCCGGGAGAGGACCGAGTCTAGTGGCTCTGGAAAAGAGAATGTTCCGGTACCGTCTGAAGAAAACAAAACCAAAGCTCAACTGATTGAGGTGGACCTATCTGACCTGGCTGACCCTTCTGAAACTAGCACAGAACCTGACGGCGAACAGAAGTCTGGACTGGGCTTCTTTTTTAAGGTACTAGTCTGTTGTTATCCTATTACTGCATCTTGCCATGTTCTAAGCTGTACTAAAGGCCAAAGTATATAGTACTTTGGTTTTCCACATGCTGATACATCTGAAACATGCACGTGATGCTAATTTTGTCATTAGTACAGTACGTGCGAAATGTCTACGTGCATCCTATTTTTCCTAGACACACGGACAGTCCGCGTCCACGTTGTTCCCGGATCTCTTCCATGTTCTTGTCCTAACCAGCTGCAAAACATTTTTGGCTGCTATGTAGCTCCACCCATTGGTCAAAATCCTTCATGTAGCGTTCTATTTCACATCAATTATGCTCCGATTGGCTGTCTATTTTTGTTCCTTTAAAATTGAGATGTCTCAGATTTAATTTTGCATATCTAGGATGATCCAAAAGCAGAGGATGAGTTGGCTAAGAAGAGAGCGGCATTCCTACTGAAACAGCAACGTAAGGCCGAAGAGGCACGAATACGCAAACAACAGCTGGAGGTGGAGTCAGAACTCAAGCGAGATGAAGCCAGGTATCAGTCACTGTGGATCTAGTGTGTTTTTGTAAATGTAACAAGGTATTATGGGGCTTCTCAGAAGCATTTTGTTCCTGTGTGTGCTCATGTCAGACGGAAAGCAGATGAAGGTCGTGTGCGTAAAGAGGAAGAGAAGGCTCGCAGAGAGCTGATCAAACAGGAGTATCTGCGCAGGAAACAGCAGGAACTTCTAGAGGAACAGGGTGTAACCAAGCCACGCCCACGTAACAGGAGGTCGCGCCCCAAATCACTACATCGTGCTGAATCCTCCTGTTCTACTCGTAGGTTTTCTAGCCTTCTACATTTATGTCTATTTGAGACTATTAGTACATAGTTTGTTCTATACATACTGCTTTGTATATTATCTTCTTTCTTTCTCTCTCTCTCTCTTCAGCGGTAAGTCTGTGTTCTGCTCCCTCGGGATCGTCTCTCTCATTGGCTTCTGCTGCTACTGAAGGTGATAGTGTCGCATCAGGAGGGGCCAGTTCACACAGGTGAGTGTGGACAGTACATTACATTTACATTTTGCAGACACTTTTATCCAAAGCGACTTACAAATGAGGAACGTAGTTAGCAATTTGTCATACAAAGTTCAAAAATATCTGCAGTGTAGTACTGCCAAGTTTTCAAGGTGGCTGGAGTAGTATAGGCGAAAGCGCAGAAGCTCCGACATGTCAGAGTGGCAGGTAGAGACATGAGCTGAGACAGTAGGGTCATCAAGCTGGAACGACAGGTAAAGCTGCGTGTTATCTGTGTAGCAGTGGTAGGAAAAGCCATGTGTCTCTATGATTGGTCCGAGTGATGTTGTGCATATCGAGAAGATGAGGGGTCCAAGCACTGATCCTTTAGCAACACCAGTGGTCAGCTGGTGTGACTGGGACTCCTCTCCTCTCCAGGAGACCTTGAAAGATCTGCCATTGAGGTATGATTCAGCCCATCCAAGTGTAGATCCTGTTATGCCCAGGTCAGAGAGGGTAGACAAGAGAATCTTGTGGTTTACGGTGTCGAAAGCAGCAGACAAGTCAAGGAGGATGAGGACGGATGATTTGGAGTTAGCTCTCGCCAGTCGCAAGGCTTCAGCTACTGACAAGAGGGCAGTCTCTGTTGAGTGTCCTTTTTTGAAGCCAGACTGATGTCTGTGAAGTAGGTTGTTCTGAGAGAAAATCAGGCAACTGGTTGAAAAAGACCCTCTCAAGAGTTTTAGAGTGGAAGGGTAGGAGAGAGACCGGTCTGTAGTTGTCGACAACTGTGGGGTTATGTGTTGGTTTTTTGAGCAGTGGGGTTACTCCGAGCCTACTTGAATCTATTGGGAAAGTTTCCATTACCATTACCAATGTGTGGTCCACTTAACAAAATGGCTAATTTTGCAATCATGACTCACCCTGTTCAATCATGTCACTCTAAACCTGCATGATTCCTATTAAAAATCTCTGGGTCTGTTGCAGGGGGGAGTCGGTGGAATCTTTTCCCATATTGAGCCGGAATGCGAGTAGGAACATGGAGCGAGACTGGGACAATGGATCAACGGCTTCATCCATCACTTCTGTAGCAGAATACAGTGGTGAGATACACTCTTCACTGATGCAGCTAGAATGATACCAAGTTATGTTTTTTTGTTATATATATATATATATATATATATATATATATATATATATATATATATATATATAGAGAGAGAGAGAGATATTTGTACTTCTAAAATAACAGCACATTTAAAAATGATTAACAAGCTTTCGGTTTATGTTTTTTTTTTTGCTTTCCTTATCTCAGGGCCCAGGTTATTTAAGGAGCCGAGCTCTAAGTCCAACAAACCCATTATCCAGAATGCCATTTCTTACTGTTGTCTGGCGGGAAAAGTCAACGAAGCCCAGAAGAATGCCATTCTAGAGGCAAGTTCAGTTGCTATGACGACACACTTTCAGGCTATGTTCGGAATAGCATAGCACCATACCATTCTTACTATTTCTATAGTATCTTTTGTATGCATATACAGTGTATATATATTAGGGATGCACCAATATGAAAATATTTGACTGACACCGATTTTAACAAAAAAAACCATAGGCCGATACCGATATTTTGCCACTTATTGTCATCAGTTTTACCCTGGAATTATGCTTTGGAAATGCACAAAGAGGTACAAAATCTTTTTCACTGTTCTAACAATAAATAACTTTAATTGTACATGGATTGGATCTGTTTTAACACATGACGGGACAAATATTTTTAAGAGAGCCACAATGAAAAATAAATTGAGGATTGAAGATAAAAACATAAACTCTGTTTTTGCAGTTCAAAACAACAGAATTCACATTTTACATGTTTGTACTGTAAATGTAGAACATCACAAATTCATACTATGCATATGTTGAGCAATTCCACGAAAATGTCAACCACATGTAACGTTGGCAGACTTAAAATACGCACCTTTTTACATACACACTTGACTCATTTCAATGCACTCTTTACCCCTTTTATCTTGATTTTTCCCTTGCAAACTCTCCTTCCTTCCAACGTTTTGACGACGACTCCTAATTACCCCATTGCATTCTGGTTGCTGTAGTTTTGGTCATAATAGAATTTTCACTTCTGCTGCACACATAATGGAAATCTAAAAAGTTTAAACGAAAGGAGCAAAACCCGCTTTTAGATTCTGTATTATAGTGGTATAATAGATAATGAATAATGCCATCCATGCCGTTAGAGGGCGCCACTTGCTCACTCAGTGCTGATTGAAGCACTGAATGCAGAAACTCAGCCTTTTAAGCATTAGTCATATTCTAAACAAACGATGAAGTACAGAACCGAGGTTGTGGGGAATACCCATAATCCCTTGCGCTTAATTTAAGCATTTATGTTTGGAGGCATTTCATTAGTTGCTATTAAGAATTCTTAGTGATTTTAGCTCTTTTTAGTATTATTTATGTTGTTTGGTGAGGTTGGATCCTGTTCAATTCATTTAATTGTTTCATGCGCATGTGAATGTGCTTTTTGGGAATCAAGTTTAATGACTGACCTCAGACATTGTTTTGTTTAGAGTCCATTAAATTAACTAGAAAAATATTTAAATGTTAATTCGAAACAACTTGCTGTTAGTAAATGTTAAGTAAATGAAGTTGAATGAACTGATACATTTGAGTATATCTAACAAAGGTTTTCTAGTTGTGTTTGCATAAAATGACCAGAAATTGCATTTAATCAAAGTGTGATGCAAAAATGTTACATTAATACATTTTTTCACTGTGATTTACATGATAAAAGAAGTAAACTGTCTCATTATTTTTACACTGTTGTATTATGAACGGCTACTAAACTTATGGAAACAGAATGTCAAACATATGTATGTTCAGTATGTAACAAGTTGTTGTTCTAAATCCACAGGAAATTGAACGTTGTGAGTCCAACCACCTCATAATCCTTTTTCGTGATGGTGGATGTCAGTTCAGAGCGCTGTACTCGTATTCTCCCGAAACGGAGGAGATACTCAAACTGAAAGGCACCGGGCCACGAGCCATCAGTCGCAAAATGATCGACAGACTCTACAAATACAGCTCCGACCGCAAACAATTCACTGTCATTCCTGCAAAATCCGTGTCTGTCAGCGACGCTCTTACCATCCATGGCCACTTGTGGCAGGCCAAACGGCCGAGCTCCAAGAGAACATAATAAACCAGTTACTATCGGCTCATTGGATCGCTCCGCTGATATCTGATTGGCTACTGGGCTATATTCCTCTCTCCAATTGAATTTAATTGCTCTTGAACTGCTCTTGCTGACGGGCAGGCCTCCTGATCTCCTATTGGTCCATGAGCTTCTTCATGTCCTGTTTCCTACTGGATTCCTGCTTTCCTATTGGATCACCAGCTGCTGCGCTGTGAAACCGCAGAGCTGAGGAGATCCAGAATTGGGTGGAGCCTGTTTGATTGACAGATTAAATGAATGTGTTTTAGAATTATTTCTTTCAGTGTTTTTAGGCAGTAAACTGCATGTGGCACTTTTCTGTTGGGAGGATGTTTGATTTTACCGTAGTATTAATTTACACAGGTACAGAGATTACACTTCCATTACTTGAATTATGACTTATGTAAACACTCGGGCACGTCGCTATTGTTACAAATGCATCTCGTGTTTTGGGTTTCTCATACCTCTCCATATGCTGCTGTTCATAGGCAGAGATGGGCACAAATACATCAAAAAGTAACTTGTTACAAATTTCAAACACTAGCTAATCAAATGTATTAAAATAAAATGTGAGAAAATGTATTTAATTAAAATACAAGTATTTGTCATTTGAAAATACAAAAATACATACAAAATAATCTGTAACACTATTTTAGGCATTTAGCAGATGCCTTTCAGGAGCGATTTACAATAAGTGCAACAGTAGAGCAAGCTAATGTCCTAGATCTCTAACTTAACAAGCAATCATTTAAAGAAGTGCAAGAGACATTGAACAGTGCCATTACAGTTAGTAAGATACAAAACATTCAATATAAGAGAAAGAAGTGCTTTCACCTCCTTAAAAAAACTTATAAAACAACATCTTCTCCTTCATGCATCCCCTTACAATACAATCCTTCCATTACAGTTTAGTAACGTCTCCAACATTACAGCAGTTAGTCGCCTTCTGTGAGGGCAGTAAACCATGCCTGCAAAGGAAAAGAGACGCGCAACTGGCGCTGATGATGGCAAATTGGTGTTGAATCTCACAGAGTAGGTTGATCTGTGGATATGTATCCAGTGGGGTCCACCAGGAAGTTTAAGGGTCTCCAACTCTGCTTTGCTGTGGCTTGGTAATATCTCTCTACCCACCTCGCTGTCACTTCCTGTTGTTCCCTTCCTGTCTCTTCAGTGGTGTTTGATGAAGCAGTGTCACTTTCTGACAGAAGGCCAAGCTGAGTTGATGTATCCTCTTCTTCTCTCCAGTTAGTTTGGGAGGCAACCACCTCATCTTGACAATTGGGTGGGTTGCTGTAGCGAGGATGGCTTCATTGACATCAGTCTTCAGCTGTAAGAAGCTATTGAACCTTTTCTCAAAGCCAGCTATGGTGGCTTGCAAAAGTGAGCAGTACTACAGGTTTGAGGCTTGCAGGTCATGTAGTTTAGCCTGAACAGCAAAGATGGTAGGTTGGAGGTCACCATATTAGCATGGGGTCTGACCTTGAAGGCGATCAATAGTAATAGCAATGGGCTCGATGACTCTGCAATATTCCTCCATGAAGTCTTTGAATGGTGGGAGTTGCAAGGCATCTCCTGAAGAGATGTCCGCTGACTCAAACCGTCATAAAGAGAATTCCACCTACAAATGCATGGTGATTTAAGTTGCTGGTCGGTCAATTCATTGAGTATTTCAGCTGATTTTGGTGTCCCAGAAGCATACCATAGGACTGAGCAATTTGTCATTGCTGAATGATTCAGCCTAGAGAGAGTTGGATTGCCTTTAATTGCTTTTTGGCATCAGTGGTTGGAACCAAACTCAGTGTGTGTGGCACACCTGATGTGGGGTGGTAGAATGATGGCACACTCGGACACTTCTCCCTCTGGATCTGTTGTAATGTATGGAAGTTCCTGTTCCTGCTCTTCATTCTCATCTTGTTCCTCTGAAACATCTGTGATATTGAACTCTTCAAACGCCTTTGCGAAGTTGGATGCATTGCCATTTACAGTAGCCATGATAGTGTCAGTTGTTAGTCCATATTCTGTATGGATTTCCTCAATTCTACTACTAAAATCATCGTCAATTCTTCTTCTGAGTGTTGTCCTTGACATTACATTAGCACCCTAGCAAAGGCCCTGTGCTAATTATATTATATATATATATATTATTTTTGTTCAACAATGGCCAATGGGTACATGTGTTTATTAACAAAGGATGTTCCTAGAGAGTCAACTTTATTTTGTGTCATTGCCACTGGTACATGCTCAAAAAGACGAGTCTGTCTGTATGAGGTTTCTTACATTCTCCACTGGCAAATGCCTTTTTTATGTTCCTCAAATTTCTTTCATTTTTCAGGGAGCCCTCCTTTCAATTGGGTTTTAAAATTTGATGTCGCTGCAAGAGAGCCACATATTTATTTGTGCACAGCTGACACTCAGGCTCAATCTTTCCATTTGGAGTCACTATTTTAAAGTTTTTGCCTTCCAACATTGCACACTTGCGTACTGGTGTAGCTTACTCTGTAGATGTGGCAGCCTGGCAAGGCTTTGATGCTTCATCCTCACTCATCCATTGAGATGACTTGGTGGTGCGGTAATTCACCTCAATCCGGGTGGCGGAGGACAAGTCTCAGTCGCCTCCACTTCTGAGACTGTCAATCCGCGCATCTGATCATGTGACTCGTTGTGCATGACACCGCGGAGACTCACAGCATGTGGAGACTCATGCTACTCTCCACGATCCACACACAACTCACCACACGCCCCATTGAGAGAACCACTAATCACCACCACGAGGAGGTTACCCCATGTGACTCTACCCTCCCTAGCAACCGGGCCAATTTGGTTGCTTAGGAGACCTGACTGGAGTCACTCAGCACACCCTGGATTCAAACTTGCGACTCCAGGTGTGATAGTCAGCGTCAATACTCGCTGAGCTACCCAGGCCCCCCACTTTCATTTGAAAGACACACAAAACTGACCCTCCACAGACAGAAAACTCTGTAATAAATAACGTTATCCTTATCCTCAAGAGAATGACAAGCTATTTTGCTGACAACAATGAAGATTAACTGCTATAAAAATGCCAAAATCTAGCTATTAAACAAAAGTAGCTAAGTTAGCTAGCAAGCTAACGCCACTCGCAAGCTAGCAAGTAAATTCACAAGTTCTAGAGCAGCACAGCTATTTGCTAATTGTTCTATTCTTCTGTCCTATAATGAGATTCAGTGAGCAATATCTGATAGTATATTTTACTTGCATCTAGCCAAAAACTGCGATATGCTATATTTAGTAGTCCTATTAAGCCTGATGATGAAAGCGCTTGTCTTATTTGAGAATAAAATGACATAGTATTTTAAATACACAAATTACAATCTCTCAAAGTATTTTGTTACAAATTACATCTGATTATTTTCCGTCCAGGAAAATACAAATTTCAAAATACACAAAAGTAATTAAATACATATTTTAAATACGTTTAATTGAAATACTGCCCATCTCTGTTTATAGGTGATCACTTTAAAGGCCCAAACATACTTTATGTAAGTACGTGAACGCAGACGCTAAATGCTACGCAAGTTTGATTTCATGCGTCGTTGCGTTGTGAAATGTATCGGCACTCAATTCATAACATAACGAAAGTACGCACGGTATTCTCAGCGTTGCCACAAGGGGCGCTAGAGCAGATTTTCTTCTTTCAATCAACAACTGTCATGGCGGACTGAGGCAGCGATTTGAGTTGAATCGTTTCGAAAAATAAATACGACATTTTGTCCCCAGTCTATTCAAACAACTAGTTTTTTCGCCGTATCTCTCCCCAGTCCTCAACTATAGACTCATCTACCACATCAGGGCTGCATCTGAAACGTAGGCAGCTGACTTGCTGCCTAATCAGTTAATGTCTTAACTGACAGCTGTTTTGAATGAATGGAACTCTTAAGGAACTGGTCTCCGAACAGTTTGAAAAGAACCTTATTTTCATCCTGCTGTATACAGCCTCTGAAGGCAGCATTTTCCTGGTTTCGGACACCGCACCGGTTTTGTGGTCATGCCTAAAAAAATCTATTACCCCTTGTGGTCTGAGGTTTGTAACTGCCAGAGCAACACAAGAGCGCACCTAATGTATGTACAATGGGACCACGCGTTGGCCAAGCACTCACGTCTGCGTTTGCGTACTTGCGTGAAGTAAGTTTCCGCTTTAACAGAGCAATCTATTGAACAACATTAAAAGGGATGTGTGCGTGCGTGCGTGTGTGTGTGTGCGCGCGTGTAGATGTTGACTTTAAAGAGTGTCCTGTTTTAAATGCCATGGTTTTAAAATGTTTTATCATGATTATGGTTCTGTATTATCCATAATTTTTGTTTCTTTTCTCCCCTATTTGGAATGACCAATTCCCAATGCGCTCTAAAAGTTCTCGTGGTGGCGTAGTGACTCGCCTCAATCCAGGTGGCGGAGGATGAATCTCAGTTGCCTCTGCATCTGAGACCGTCAATCCACTCACCTTTATCACGTGGCTTATTGAGTGCTTTACCGCAGAGACCTAGCACGTGTGGAGGCTTCATGCTATTCTCTGAGGCATCCACGCTTAACTCACCACATGCTCCACCGAGAGCGAGAACCACATTATAGCGACCAAAAAGAGATTACCCCATGTGACTCTACCCTCCCTAGCAACCGGGCCAATTTGGTTGCTTAGGAGACCTGGCTGGAGTCACTCAGTATGGGGTGATAGTCAGCGTCCTTACTCGCTGAACTACCCAGGCCCCGTATTATCCATTACTTTGTCTTTTTTGTGTATTCATGCTGGCTGCTGACAGTATTAATGTACTTTTTCGTAATTCTTCACTAAGGAACCTGATTGGAAACACATTGCCTGTGTGTGTGCGCGTGCACGTGTGTGTGTGTGTGTGTGTGTGTGTGTGTGTGTGTGTGTGTGTGTGTGTGTGTGTGTGTGTGTGTGTGTGTGTTCAGTAAAGAATGTATGCACTCCAGGGACTCCTGTGAGCAGGGCTTTCTCTTGTATATGTCTGGATTGTACAAAATTTTCTTTATCTTTTTCTTTATTATTATTTACCATAGATTTATTTTAAAGAGGAACACTGAGATTTAATAAATTATACAAGCAAATCTGTGTTGTGTCTTCGGTTTGGTGCAATTTTACCAAATATATTTTTATTTCACTTATTGTTCTTACAGGTTCAAGAAAACTTCTGAAAAATATTTATGTAAAAAAAAAATGTTTTGCTTGTTTTGACCTGTTAAGAGGACAGCATTTGATCATACAGTTTACCGCTTGACATTTCAACTGTTCTTCTCCTGGTTTAATTATTGTGTTTTCTATATTTTTTGTAATTTAGTATGAATTTAAATGTTGTTAACTGGGAATTAATTTAAAAGTAGAGAGATTTTTTTTTATCATTTTAAAAATATAGTACCGCTGTGAGAACAGTTTGGTTCTTAATATTCATGAGCTATTGCTTTCAAAGTGCTTTTTAGGTTGTAGTCCAAAAACCCTGAAGAGAATTTGCCATGGGTTCACTCTGGATTTTTATAATAGGGTTTTTAAACTTAAGAGATAAATAAGGTCTGTGGACGTTTTGTTCTACAAAATAAATTACACACGGTCATACCTCAAATGTTAATTTTGAAGCCTTATTGACTTATAAACTGCAGCTTCAAAATTCACGTTTGAGGTATGACTGTATGTAATTTCTTTTGTACAACAAAACGTCCACGTATCATTAAGTAATGTTTACCACAGATGTTAATTTTACACACATGCTCAAAAACCCCATAGGAAAATCCAGACGGAAATCGAATTAAACTTCCGTGTTCGCCTACAAATTGACGTCTTGACGTCACGGCTGGACGGAGCCAATCACCTATAAGAGGCAGATATCTTTTGTCAAGCAACTCGAGATCGCGCATGCGCATTAGTCATGGAAGACGGGAGAAAATGCGTTAAAATGTATAATAGTTATCTGAGGTAACAGTTTAAGATTACATTGTTTGTCAGATTTTTTGCTACATTTTCGTTTGATCGTAATCTTGACCAACCGTTTATGAGATTTAGGCGTTTCCCCATTCAAGTAGATTGAAGGTGCACTGTCATGAATGCAAATTATCTCCCGAGAGCTTTAATATTCATGAGCAACCGTCCAACCGTTTGAACTATGGGCGAGCTCGCATGGTGATGTCATGGATTCTAAAATGGCGGTTCCAACGTTTGCGTTGACATTACCCGATCTGCCGCCAACTGTTTAAAAATAACACCACGGGCATCATGTTTTGATATATATTTAATACACCAATAAAATTTATTTTGAAATACAAAATGGATTTGGTGGTAGGAGAGGATCAAACACTGCCGTTTGACATCAATCTAAGGTGAAGCGCTTTATTTGTTTTAAATTCTGTCAAGAGTCTTGTCTGAAGACAGCATGTTTGCCTGAATAAAATCTCATTTAAATTTGATACTAAAATAGTTGACACTAAATTTGTTCAAAAACGTTTTCTGTATTGTTCATTACTTTCAATTTGATTGCAATGACAGTTACGTGCTTTAGTGAAATCATAAAGCACGTTAATGTATGCATTTTAAAATCAAGACATTTAACAGTAATCTAAGTAGCCACCTTTTTGCATTGAGATTTGTATATACACTTTATGTTGATAAATATATACATTAATATGAATCTAAATGGAGTTTTATTCATATTTTGTGTGCATATGGTTTCTGATAAGGGCTGAAACCAGCAGTTGGGGTGGAAGTGTGTGTGTGTGTGTGAAGTTTGTTTAAGTTGTGAATCTGAAAGTCCCCGTGTTAAAAAGTTAAATATAGCATGAACCATCTGGGGAGCCATGATGTTTTAACATAATAAATAATATTTTATTTTGACTTCTCACCGACTTATCTCTATCTTACACCTCTCTGTGGCCATCTGATCATGAATTGCATTATTACCTTCTTACACATGTATATAGAGGTAATGTTGTAAATGTATAGCACTGTATTTAAATTAGATCAGTGTTATGATGCCTAAATTAAGTGACAACATTGCCAAGATCAGCAGGTCTCTAATGGCCAACAGTTTAAGGACACTGATGGTCAAGTTAGAGGTCTATGTTGTGAGGTAATGAATACAGAAGCTCTATAGGGTCCGTCACCTTTATAAATCAGTTGGTAGGCCTGTAGAGAAACATAAGTCGTAAGGTGATATCAGCTGTCAGCTACTTAACTCTGATATCTGATAGGAGCTTTTAACCTATTAAAACATATTTCTGAAGCTTGCAACTTACTCAAATGATACAGCCAATATATAACAGTGTTTCTGTGGCTAGCACAATGGTAATAGTGCAAGAAACCATGAGAAGAGGAAGTTGTTTGGCTGTGGATCCATTTGGCTCCATCAATCCTGCTCAAAATGTTGTAGATTATGTAAAAAAAACACACAATTTGTTGAGACACTGTTTACACAGTCTTGTTGAGCAAAGTTGCAGCTGTATCATTTACACACCCTCATGCCATCCCAGATGTGTATGACTTACTTTCTTCTGCAGAACACAAACACAGATTTTTAGAAGAATATCTCGTCTCTGTAGGTCCATACAGTCCAAGTGAAATATATATATATTCGTTATTATATTAGTTGAAAAGTGAAAATGATGGGGTCATTGTTTATTAACTTTCCAGTATGTATTTCACAAACTAGTTAGCAACTTACCGGGAAGACACCGCTTAACACCGCACCACTTAAATAAAGCGTCGTTTTCTGCATTATATGTTCTGAAAAAAGTTTTCATTATCTTCACAAAAATGAAATATATATATTTTGAGTAGTTAAAAAAACAACAGTGTACATTTTAAATAAAAAAAATATAAAAACTAAAATTGATCGAAAAGAGACATATTTTAAGTATTTAGAAATATTTTGATATTTAATTTTTTTTTAACATCATTAATACGTTTTTAAACCCTTAAAAGCAAATTATATATTTCTATATGTTTGAAGGTAAAGATGTAAAAAAGATACATGCGCCTTAAGAAATATGACAATTTATATGACAATTAATCGTAAAAGCCCTAAAAGACACAATTAATCGTCATATTCACAATTGTTCATTTGACAATTAATTGTCAGCCAAATTTCATAATAGTTGATATCAGTTATGGACATTTGCCCTAGTAACAATGTAATTATTAATATCAAACATGAACATTTTACTAGTAAGAAGTCTAGTCAGAAATGAATCATACATTTTTGCAACATATTTTTCAATATGAGATAATTGCGAAATTCTACTATTAAAAATAATATATCAAGAATGACAGTTTTTACTAGTTGAAATTTCATTTTTGAAGCATTTTCACTATCAAGTCCATTCCTGATATCAAGAATTAGATTAGCATGTAAATGAGTGAAAATGTAATTGTTGATATCTATAATTCATATCCTGGACATGATTAAAAGTTAACTTGGCTTGACGTAGGGGATTAATTTGGGCTGTAGATCTCTTTGATGAAGGGCTGTTTCAGGCTGCACGTGTGTTTGTGTTTTATAAACATGAGTATGTTTCAGAGAGTCAAAGAGGAGAGAAGCAGGCTTAGTTTATTTTGTTGAAGCTCCTCTGTATGACAGCTGCTCAGTATTATGTAAGTTGAATGGGCTGAGTGTCCTAATGTGTTTGCCGTAGGACTGGAGGTGTCTCAGAAGAGTAGAAGGGGCTTGAACTCGGAGGGAAGTTGTTCAGAGACCTGCTGTAGTAGTCAAAAGTCACAGATAGTGTTGTCTTCTAGTCGGTGTTTTAAAGGGATAGTTCACCCAAAAAATGAAGATTCTGTCAACTTTTACTTACTTTCCTCTGTGGGCCACAAAGAGAGATGTTAGTCAGATTGTTAGCCTCAGTCAGCATTTACTTCATTGCATCTTTTTTCATACAATGAAAGTGAATGGTGATGTTTATGGCTGTTTTGCTTTTGTTATTGGAGTGTAATCTGTGTGTGTGTAATTTGTAGCGCCTCTGCCTACATGTAGTTTTAAACTTCTGTCTGTCTGTATGTATGTGTGTGTGTGTTTATGTGGCTGTAGTATTTCCAGACTGCCAGATTCTCTGAACAGCACCAACTTCAACACGGACAACATGACAGGTACACACACACACACACCATGCAGACACCCTGACCATCGCTTTGACCTCTAGGTCCCGTTATATCATCCCTTGATGACCACTTCATGACTTTGTCATACTGACTAATGGCGCTTTTCCACTGCAGTTTAGTGCCGCCTCAACGTGGGTGGGATTATTGACCGATCGTCATAGTTGCACCGCCTCTCCTGTGGTGACATCATCTTAAACGCGACACAAACATTACTGGCCATAAACAATAACACGAGCGCTAGCTGTTAGCTACTAGCTCATTGTGCTGCATAAAGCAGTTGTTGCATGGTGATTTTACACGAGTGTAACAGTTCAATTGGCCTGGTTGTTTTAGAAGCAAGCGTCCAGTAGCTGGTCAACTAAATAAAGTGAAGCTTTCAAGCGAAATATAGAGTTAACGTAACAAAACGTGCCATTCTCCATCGTGCCATCCTCCATCCTGAGGACTAGGGCACTCTTCCTCCCATTGCTGGCCATAGATAGTGTCCATTTGGTCGAACCACTTCCACTTTTAATTGATAGTTCTATAGTAATTTAATTTTTATTTATTTTTTTACTTTTCCCTACACTGCTGGTAGGTCCGGTGGTAGCCGTGTGCGGCCAACAGCTGAGACACTTCCTGAAAGACTTTTCCGTTCGTCGCTAACAAGAGGAACGTCTGCACCTCGTTTATTGACGTCATTTCTTTTTACAATTCGAAAGTCGCGTGAATACAATGATACTGCTTTTGCTGTTGCTAACCTTAAAACTAGCGGGTTGATGTCCCATGTCACAAATCCAGTGACGCTGGTAGTGACGATTCTCCCTGACCAATCAGTGATCTGCAGGGTTTTGACGTCACATCTAATATCAGCTCGGCTCGCTTGGAATCTCGACGGAGGTGGTACAAAAGAAATATGTGACCATGTACCATCAGTGGAAAACCCCCAAAAAGCAAGCCGAGTCGAGTTGTGCAGTGGAAAAGCCCCATAATATACTGAATATCATGGCTGTTTCTTCAACTTTGGGCACTTTCGTGTCAGAGGGTTTGATTTTTATTTCATCACCCCTTTAATGGTCCTGCTTTCTCAAAGAGAGAGAGAGAGAGAGAGCGATAAACACAAAGGTAATTTTCGTAGAACAAACTGAAGTGAACAGAGTGTTTGTTTTTCTGTTTGTTCATTCATTTGTCTGCCGTCTTATCATCTGCAGCTGCTCTGTTTCCAGGACAGAGGATGTCTCCAGCCAAAGATCTGACCATGAAGGATTACGAGAACGTAAGTGCAACAAAATCAAAACGTTTCGCATTCGTTTGCATTCCCATAATGAGAGAGATTACCTTTTGGACTGTCATTTGTAGAAACATTACTAACATCATGTGAAATGGGCTAAAATCCACTGAATTCTTATTTAATAGGGTCTTTAAACATTTTCAGCTGCAACAACAATGAAAAGTGTGCTAGGTTGTCATATGTCCTTTTAAGGAAATGGGTTTATTTATATACGGTGAGATAAGAATCTATAAGCATTCCTGTGAGTTTGTCTGAGTGAAAGTGTTGAACATTCAGAAACTGAACATTCAGAGGACGGGTACAGCTGCCCTTTACTATGTTATTTGTGTAGTAGATTTTAAGCCAGACTCGCTCATTCTGTTTGTATCTCTATACCTTCCCAATTTTCTGCCCCAGATGTTCAAGTGAAACACTCGGAGTACAGTGGCGCACAGTTCACTGCCTTGAAACACACACACACACACACACACACACACACACACACACACACACACACACACACACAAAGCTCACCATTTACACATACTTTGGACAAATTGCAAAACATTTGTCTAATTTTTCAGAGAACTGCCCAAATAATACAAAAGTAATCCAGTTATTCATATATAATCTTTTAAACAGAATTTTCTTGTTGTTGTCCTAACTTTGTAAACATATAATTTTGGTTCTGTTTACTCAACCTCACTTTGAAAAGTCAAATTTTATTCCAAGCACTAGAAACATTTTTTTCCTCTATCACAATATACAGAAATGTAAGTAGCGCTCTTAACACATTTTAGTCCTCACGGATGTGCTCCATAGACATTCAGTCTAATTTTCAAATTACAGATCACCGATCGAGCATCCCTGATAATTGTACATAAGAACTAACCACACATGCAAACACAACAATGACTAAAAGGTTTTCATAGCATGCAGACATGATTTTAGTAATGAGATTTCACAGAATGAGTTTCAGTCTGTACCATATGAGTCATCATTGAGTCTGTGGCATGTACTTAGCGCCATCTCCTGGTGGCCATATATAACAGTCACCTATCACATGTCTCTCTTCCCATATATGGATGATTTTTGCACCAATCTAAACCCAATCCGATTGGATTTGCGTTCGAATGACGTTACATCATTTCCGATGACGTCATCTGGTCCAGGAAAGCTAACGTGATTTCAGCCAGATTGCCAGATGCTGTGTGCACATTGTGCTTTGTGTCAATTATCTAATGATCTTTGCGATTACATTGTGTGTGGGCTCGTTTGAAAGATAATCACCTCCTCTAAGTAGTGGTATATGATATTTTATGTTCTGTTTATATTTTGTGACGTTATAAGCAAAAACGCTGCATATAAGCGGCACCTGTTCACATGAAACATTTACATCAAAGACATACTTAGCTATTATTCGCTATATTATTGTGAGTAAAACACATTGCAATTTAATGAGTTTGATGGCTGGCCCCTCCAAGCTTAAAGGGTTAATATAATTTTGTGGTGGAAATGGTGATGAAAATTACATTTCTAACATTTTTGCAAAAAAAAAAAAAAAAAAAAGGACTAATCCTTTATGTATTCTAAATAAACACAATTAAACAATATTTTGCATAAATTGGCAAAATTAGAGCTTGATTAAAAAGGTTCTGATCATAAGTGATATTTCCCTTAATTTTTCTTTGTTTTATCTAATATTTCATCTCAAGCTTGCTCTTCATTGACACTTTTGTCCACTTAACAAGTACACTAACGTTTGAATACAGTTGTGGTGGTGTAGTGGGCTAATACACACAACTGGTAATCAGAAGGTTGCTGGTTTGATCCCCACAGCCACCACCATTGTGTCCTTGAGTAAGACACTTAACTCCAGGTTGCTCCGGGGGGATTGTCCCTGTAATAAGTGCTCTGTAAGTCACTTTGGATAAAAGCGTCTGCCAAATGCATAAATATAAATGTAAGTTTATTAACGGCAACATTTTTGATGTGTGGTGGAAATTATGCCACAACTGTAGGACTGTCATAGAAATTTTAAGAAAATAAATTTTGAAATAGTTTGTTTATTTTAGTCTGTTTAGATTATCACAGTTTTAAACATGTAGTAATTCTAATTATAATAAATATTTGTATAAAATATTTTAATAATTTAACATTAAACTGTGGATCTAAACCGGTAAAATCTGTACGGTATTTGAAAAGTATAGAAAATAAAGGATGAAGGCCTCCTAAAATGTTTCTGTAAAGGGATATAAACGGGCAAGGAGGCGGCGAGAACCGGCTTGGCAATATAAATAATACTTTAATGAGAAACTTAAAGAAAAGACACAAACACACACATGACGATCGATCTCTGGTCGCACCACCTTCCACAGTTGGCCTTTATCCCTCTCGGAGGCTTAATTAGCCTGATACGGGACCGAGTGTGTATAATCACGACCTTAATGTACCAAAAGGAAGAAGTTGAAATTTGGTTGTTATAAAAAAAGTGCCAGAAGTTGAACAAACAACCATTTGTGTGTTTATAAGGAATATTTAGAGAACAATTTGTCTTTGTTCCCTTGTAGCAAATCACAGCTCTAAAGAAAGAAAACTTTAACCTGAAGCTCAGGATCTACTTCCTGGAAGAGCGTGTGCAGCAGAAATGTGATGATTCCACAGAAGACATTTACAAAACGGTGACTGACGACTCTAACATTGTTCATCCATGGGTTTCAAAGCCTGTTGTTTGACCTCAGTTTGTTATTTGTGTGTGTAGAACATTGAACTAAAGGTGGAGGTGGAGTCAATGAAAAGAGATCTGGCTGAGAAACAGGAACTGCTTGTGTCTGCATCGTAAGTATTGCACATTTCTTCAGTTCTTATTTGTACTAAATATTAGCCATCTTATCGATGTACGTGATAAACTGTAATGTATGTTTTTGACCTAATCAATTGCAAAAATTGGTGCGTGACTAGACGTTTTTTCCGGTCACTTGGTTTCTGTTTTCGTTGGGTTGTGCTGGGTAGCTCCGCCCCACAGTGAAATCTCATTGGTCCAAAACCTTGCTCTTAATAAACAGCAAATAGCCGGTGATTTCATCGCATAAGTGGGGACAGAAATATGTCTTGGAATCATGTTTGGCCTCAGTGTAAAATCTTCTGTGCTTTCAGGTTGAATATTTACAATTGAGTACATGTACAGGACGTTGGATGTAAGATATAGGTCTAAAAGTGTGTGTGTTTGTATCTAGGAAAGCGTTGGAGAGTTTAGCAAGTCGAGGTGTTTACGATGGCCGAGAGCCGATGAAGAGAGAAATGGACTCACTCAGAGAAGCTTTTAGCGCTCGGATTCAAGACCTGGAGGAGGTAAAAAGAAGACAAAACCCTCAACAATCAGAGCAAATGCTAGAGAACATTATTCCCCTTCTCAATGTCTGTCTTTCTCTCTTTTCAGTCTCTGCAATCTGCTCAAGAGGAACTGGAAAACATGGCCATCATTGCTGAACAGGAGAAGCTGAAGAATCTTAGATTGGAGAAAGAGCTGCAAGGCGCCGACCAATCAGGACCCTCAACTGGCTCAGGCTCCACCCCTGAACATGTCAGAGAGCTCCAGCAGGCTCTTCAGGAGAAGGAGAGGTAAGATAAACATACAACCTGAAATCAAAATGTACCCCCTTTACTTTGTCATTAAAATGTAAAACGTTCTCCACCTCTCCAATGTGTCACATTACGGAAGTTAAATGTGTTGCGAATGCTGTTTCATGCTGTCTTCAACAAAATGTGTCTGTTATCCATTTAAGGGTGCTTAAAAATCACACAAAAAAATACTTACCAAAATCTACTTTTTCTCTTATTTTTCTCATTTGAAATTGTGGGTGTAAATAAGATGGCTCCAAATAACTGCTTTTTTTTGGCTTCCCAATCAAGTCAATTGTTAAGGAGTAAAATTTTGTCTTGATACTAAAAAGTATTCAAAAGTTAATTCATCCTAGTGTCCAAACACGTCTCCAAGTGTCTAAAAGCCTCGCCAAACATATCAAACATAATAATTGTAATTGTCAATAACTCGTGTTATTGATCCAGGAAAGCTAACGTGCTAACGTTCAGCCTGATTGCAAAACACCAGATAGCCAGATGCTGTGCTCACGATGTACTTTGTGTCAATTATCTAATAATCTATGCACCTGATTACCTTTTGTGTGGGCTCGTTTATAAGATATTTGCCTCCTATAAGTAGTGGTATGTGATATTTTATGTTCTGTCTATTAGTGTGTTTTGTATATGTTTTGTATATCTCTCCAGTGTTATTCTGGAACTGCAAGGGTCACTAAAAGATCAAGACGCTTTGATTCGAGAGTTTCGGAAGAATGGTCCAGACAAGCCAATTATGGAGCAGATTGCCCAATTAAACTCTCTGATTGGCCAAAAGGACGGACAACTGCAGGTTAGTCATTTTTGTAAAGCATTATGGCAGTTTTTTTATACCAATGTGCTAAAAAAAACACATGCACAAATGCATACTCTGACTGGTGTTGTTTTGTTCATTTATTTTGAAAGGCTTTTAGGGAAGAACTAGATCGTGAAAGAGGAAATGCAGAACAAGACAAACAGGTAAACGTAGCAAAGTTTTGTGTGTTTGTGATTTGTGTTGTGTTCTGAATGACACAGTTTCTGTGTTCGTCTCATTAGGTACGTTAACACACAGCTTAACGATCTGTTTGATTGCTCATTGAGAATGAAAAACCTTCATGTAAACGCCTCAGTTTGGAAAAGGATTAACAATGTTTGCCCCTGTTTTGTACGAATACATTAGTTTGTTTTGGTCGACAGTCTTCTGTCTGGGTGATTGCATATATATATATATTTTTGGGGTGGATGTTTAGATGTCAGACTTTGGGGTTGGTATCTGAAAGGTGGTGTGTATTGTGATGTGTAACAGTTGTGTTAGGGGTGTTTCTGGAAGGTCAGTGAGCCAAAGTGGATTACTAGGTTGGCAGCAGTGTTCCTGTTGCAAATTGCAATCAAATATTAAAAACCAATCTGCATCCTGTGCTTTGAGGGAGAGTTTGTCCCTGAGGGCAGGTTTGCACATGTTTCGGTTCGATTTTATGTGAGTGTGTATGGTAGGGTAGAGTCTGTTTATGCCATATTCCAGGAAAGATTGACAGCTGTATGTGAGAGAGATAGAATTTAGCGAAGAATATGGGAGGATTTACAGTTGAAGTCAGAAGTTTACATACACTTAGGTTGAAGTCATTAAAACTCATATTTTAACCACTCCACAGATTTCATATTAGAAAACTATAGTTTTGGCTAGTCATTTAGGACATCTACTTTGTATACTACAGGTATACCTGTGGATGTATTTTAAGGTCTACCTTCAAACTTTGCTTGACATCATTGGAAAATCTAAATAACTTAGCCAAGACCTCAGGAAGAAATATTGTGGACACAATGCAAGTCTGGTTCATCATTGGGAGCAATTTCCAAATGCCCGAAGGTACCAAGTTCATGTGTACAAACAATAGTACGCAAGTATAAACACCATAGGACCACGCAGCCATCATACCAGGATGTGGTATTCACACTTATTGTGAAGATGCTGGAGTAAACAGGTAGACAAGTATCTATATTATCATAACTGGCCTGGTTTGATGAAACAAAATTTGAGCTGTTTGGTCATAATGACCATTATTATGTTTGGAGGAAAAAGGGTGAGGATTGCAAGGCGAAGAACACCATCCCAACCATGAAGCATGTTTCAGCATGTTGTGGGGGTGCTTTGCTGCAGGAGGGACTGGTGCACTTCACAAATCACGAGGAAGGAAAGTTATGTGGATATATTGAAGCAACATCTCAAGACATCAGCCAAGAAGTTAAAGTTCAGTCACAAATGGGACTTCCAAATGGACAATGACCCCCAAGCATACCCCCAAAGCTGTGGCAAAATGGCTTAAGGACAACAAAGTCAAGGTATTGGAGTGGCCATCACAAAGTCCTGACCTCAGTACGATGGAAACTTTGTAGGCAGAACTGAAAAAGCATGTGTGAACAAGGAGGCCGACAAACCTGACTCAGTTACACCAGTTCTGTCTGGAGGAATGGGACGAAATTCCAGCAACTTATTGTGAGATGCTTGTGGAAGTCAACCCAAAACATCTGACCCAAGTTAAACCATTTAAAGGGAATGCTACCAAATACCAACAAAGTGTATGTAAACACTTAGAGAGAAATAAATAATTCTCTCTACTATTATTCTGTTATTTGGGCTCTTTTTGATCAGGAGCGTCTGCCGTTTTAATGTTTTGTTTTTGTTATATAAAAACGCGATAAAAGCCACGTCTGTTTACAACTCAAAGGATTTCCCTTGTGTGTTAGTAGATTAGAGTTTATATCTAAGTGTGTGGGCAGACACAGTTTATTGCAGAGTAAGACAGACGGCGCGATATAGAGGAAGATGGATAGAAAAATAGCATATGTGATGAAGGTTCTGAAACATGCCTGTAGATCTTTCAGAAGCAACATCTATACTTTGCCATGTCTTTGAAGCCCGTCTGTTTGCCCCTGGCATCTGGGTTTTAGAACGTGTTCCGTGAAGATGCGAGAGCCATGCCGTGTTTGTGGTGTTTGCGTGCAGGGCAGTCAGTGTCGCTGGTTGTTCAGCGAGTGCGGGCGTCTGAGGTTGGCATTGGTCCTCTCACATGTGTTGGAGTGATGGCCACAGCGAGTTTATATGTGGGAAATGCATGTTTTTGCTTGAGCGTGTCGTACAATGCGATGTCGCCATTCGACAGCTGCAGGAAACACATGCTGTTCAGCTACAAAGGCTGCGGAACGAGATAGATGGATTGAAAATCCACATCACAAACAAATACAGACAAAATAACCAGCCAAATCCAGACGGAAATGCATCGCAAAGAACTCTCAAACAGGAAGTCAAGATTGGAGCAAACTGGCAAACTCCAAAACAGTTGCAAAGCATCCAACAACCAAAACAGTCTTCATCCCAACCAAAGCAGAAAATCCCAGGAAGAAGTCAGAAGGTCGTTGCTGGCGATAAGGGTGGCGATGGCCGACAGGAAATGTTTAAAGGTCGATTGAGAAGATGTGTTAGTCTTGAACCTCTAAGTAAAGTAAGAAATGATCGCTCTAACCATTTGAAATTAAATTTGTCTTTGCGACAGAGCAAAAACGCTGGCTTGGGAACTGTTGGTGCATCGGGAAATACATCTCAATCTTTTTGTCGAGAATACTTGGACATTGTACACAAGAAGAGTGCTCTAATATCCCTCCAGTCAGTGTTCCTGGTGCAGTCTGACCACGTCCAAATCAGACCGTTACATCCACTGAAAGGCTCCACCCCTAGTACAGTAGAAACATCCTCGCTGGTGTTTGATTTTCTTCAACTTTTAAGGAGTGTGCAAAGAGTGCGGCCAATCCCGCGATACAACGGTAGCAAGATTCCAATACTGACACATCCACATTTTACACATGGAAATGCCTGCAGGGGTGTGTCTTGGAAATTAAAATTGGAGAAAAGTCTGAGTGAAATGGAGGAGGATTTTAATGATGCGTACATGCCTCTCAAACAGGAGGTACACATGCTCATACACTTGCCATGAGGTTTCCATAATGGCTGTGTTTAAAACCTAGTGAGCTGTCTCCCTAGACAACATTATTGGGCATCATTGGAAGGCTTGTAACTGAATGAGAGTTCATAAAAGTTTGTATGATGCTCAAAAATGGCATCTGGGTAACTACAGTCAATAAGTGTATTTGAGAGATTCTATATTCTGCAATTTATTAGTGGGTAAATGCAGTTCGTGTGTGCTTTTATAAAGGTGTCTATGCTTATGTGTGTTACAGGTGGTTGTAGAAAGGCAGAATGAATTGAGCAGATTGGAGCAGAAGACCAGACAGCTGACTGAAGAGCTCAACATGGCCAAGAGCAACAACCAGACGCTCAAACGCATGCTGGAAGAGACCGAGAGAGAGAAGAAGGTAAACACTGTCCAAACAAACATGGGCTTAGGATCATCAACTACCTTAGGATACTGTATACTGCATCATAATACATTTGTCCTGATGAAATGCATCATAATATTATGATTGGATAGTGATTGTTACTATTGTCCAGTGATAATGTATGTAGTGTTTTTGCACCAAAACAGTCATAATTTAGCAATATATGATAATGTACCACCCTGTCTCTGGCCCTCTGTCTGAAATGCTCGTTTTTGGCCTAAGCACCTCCTTAAATCTTCACTGTAAATACCCACAGATATGATTGGCTAACATCACGCAGCCCCTCAAATACAGCCATATTTGAAACTGATCAAGGTCCACAATATTCTAAAACAAAATTTCAGGGTTTACACACAACACACATGCAACACATTGCATCCGAATATATTAAACTTCATCTCAAGCACAGCTGTTAAACAGTCATGACATTTGAAATATTCATGAATTAAACAGTTTACTTACGTTTTTGATCGTGTCCAAGTGTTTTTAACTGCCCGATCCTTCAATAATAGTTCTTTCGCAAAGCTTGAATAATATTGTGCCATTTGACAAAGCAATCCATGCTGATATGAGCTGAAAGAACATACAATCCATGCTGATATGAGCCAAAAGAACATACAATCCATACTGATATGAGCAAAAGAACATACAATTCATGCTGATAAAAAAAGAAAAAAAAAGAAAGCACATATGTAGTCCAAAGCACGGTGAATGGACGCACACACATGCAGCATCACATTGCTGGAATCGCATCAAAATGGTGAATAACATCTATCTAGTGCATGTTAACATACACCAACAATTAAAAATAGTGCAGATGGCGCATTTGTGCTCAGAACAGCTAGACCCAGAGCAGCAGAATGAAAGAGAATGGCATCTCCTTGACTCAGCGTCTCAAAAACATTGCCAGATACATGACTGTGGTCAAAGATGTCTGTGTAGTGCATGTTTATAAATAAAAATAATAAAAAATTGTCCAGATGGATTCACTTTGGTGTTCAGGAATAGGTAAGCCACACTAGGCATGTTTGTCCTGCTCTCTCTCTCTCTCAGTTTTCGAACTGAAGAACCAGTGGGCGTGGCCAAGGATGCGATGACGTAAAGTAGGCGTTGGTGTTTTTGAGCTTTAGAGGCGGTCATGAGTGAATGGGCCAACAAATGATGTAGGGAAGTCATGGAAGTAGAGAACGAGGCTTTTGCAGCTTGGTTTCAATAAATGCTTTTATTGCATTGGGGATTATGTTTGAGTTCTGAAATTGACAGTATTTTTTTATAGTAGAATGACTGATATGACAAAATATCAATTTCCTCATGACATGACCCCTTTAATGCATGTTGTTGGTGATAATTTGCACAGATCTTCAGTGCATGCTATTTCAAAAATGTCTTCATAATCCTTCATCAAAATGTAATGACTTGCTCAGCCTGTGAAATTATTTTCCTTTTCAGCTGACATCATGATTTAATTAAATTATTTTTCAAATCCTCCCCTACAACTGCCTTGTTCCATCTGATATGGAACGACCACTTTTCACAATCTAATCAATTCCCGATGGATAAAATCAAGTCCCATCTTACATTTTTTTCAATTAGAAATAATGGTTAAAATGAGTTGCAAATGCTGTTTCATGTTGACTTTAAGGAAAATGCATGAGCCAATAACTTCAATACAGCTTACATACTAGAAGAAAACATCCTTTATTAATCAAAAAGGTCGGCAGGTTTTTACTCTTGGTATTCCGACAAGCCCAAGAGAGATAAAGCTCTCAGAAAATACATATTCAAAATGCTCATGCACAAAGTGTTGGTGCATTCATTTGAATTTTTTATAGACAGCCTGTTTCTTCATTATTTAAACTTAAGCACTATTCCCTGTGTTTCAGGCTCTTTCTGATGAGCAGCAGGAGCGAGAGATCGAGCTGGCAGCAGAGAAGAAGAACTCTGTAAAACGAGATAAAACCATCCAGGGCCTCAGTCTGGTCCTCAAAGAGAAGGAGAAAGAGGTGTGATTTAAAACATTTGTGAATAACCAAACTTCAGAGCAGAGAATTAAGATAAAGTATTTATGATGCCTCTTGTTAATTCTCTCTTTCAGATTGAGGATTTGTCTCACGATCTTGAGGACAGGAATCAGGCTCTGGCCAAAGCTCGAGAGGCCCTTCATAAAGCCAAATTACAAAAATATCAGGCATGTAAAATTACACGTGAACAACCTTTTCTGTACATCTTCATTGGTTGATTAAGTAATGACTTGGTGTCAACACGATGACAATCGAATATACTTCTATAACTGAGAGTAGAAATTAAATTTGGGATGCGAGTGTGAATAAAGACTAACAGTCTTCTCTGTGGTTCAGGGAGCTGAAGATCAGCAGTCTCTTCTCCTCGAGCAGCAGGCTGAATTATCGCGGCTCCAGACAGAGGCGCACTCATCGCTGCTGGAAGCCCAGCGGCTGCAGCGTGTTCTGGGCAG
The DNA here is from genome assembly GCA_032164185.1 of Moxostoma hubbsi. Taxonomy (NCBI): domain Eukaryota; kingdom Metazoa; phylum Chordata; class Actinopteri; order Cypriniformes; family Catostomidae; genus Moxostoma; species Moxostoma hubbsi. Next base: position 28,932,564 of record JAVLUX010000042.1, read on the forward strand.
CAGAGATTCAGAGCTCTCCCTCCTTCAGCAGGCCAAACTACAGCTGGAACAGGAACTGGAACAACTCCAACAGCAGAAGAAGAAAGGAGACAAGACTATTAATGTGAGTTTTTGAGGGTATAACAGCAACATTTGACTCAATCTAAATAACTGTTTTTGAATTATAATCTGTATAATTTGAAAATGTAGTAATCAACATTAGTTTAACTAAATATTTATTTCACTACAAAAATATAACATGGAACATCTTTGAGTGATGATTCAAATGAATCTATAAATCAGTTAAAATGAACTTAGCGCTTTTTCCTCTCCTTTGTTGTCCTACAGGATCTGCAGAACCAGTTAAAGAAGCTGAACGGTGCTCTGACTGACAAAGAGAACACTCTAGAACGACAGCGTCTGGAAAAGCAGGAACAGAACCGAGCTTCTGAGCAAAAACTTCAGAACACCATAGACCGGCTCACAGCGAAACTCAATCATAAAGATCAGCAGCTACAGGTACACACACAAAAAACAAAGCTCAAACACAACGCTGCTCTGTCATCACTTACTCACTCCAGAGTGTTTTTTCAGGACTATATGAATTTGGTGAGAGATCTGGAGAAGAAGAAAACTCAGGATGGAGGTGATGTCGTGATGGCTAAACTGAGAGTACGGCTGAAGGAGAAAGAGAAGGCTCTTGAGGTTTGTGTCTCTTTTATTGCTCTTTTGAAATAACAGTTTCATGTGCTATGTAGACATAGTCTAACATTCACAACACAAAGCTTCTCAGTTCACCGAGACCATTTATTAAAACTACGCTGCTAAAACTTCTCATTCAGAAATCATCACGGTTGTGATGTCCACCCACATTTACGTAACGCCAATTTTTTGTTTAGCAACTTTGGCTGCCAAAATGTCGGTAGATTTTACATGTGAAAAGTTTAGCCAATCATAAAAGAGATTATTTCTAAATAGAAGTCTTCAGTACAGTAGCAAAAACATTTCATTTCTAAGGGCAAGAGAGAGGTTGGGCAATATTTAGTTCATTTAAAACTAAATTATGACTTTTTTTTTTGTGCAAGAAACCTTGAAACCTATAAACTATAAAATCATGAAGTAGAGGTGGCACAATTTCTAAGTTAATTTGGTTAATTTGACATTGGCAGTAGTTTTAGGAAACACATAAAAGTTTGTCTTTCAGTATATAGTATACAGTGAGGAAAATAAGTATTTGAACACCCTGGTATTTTGCAAGTTCTCCCACTTAGAAATCATGGAGGGGTCTGAAATTGTCATCGTAGGTGCATGTCCACTGTGAGAGACATAATCTAAAAAAAAAATCCAGAAATCACAATATATGGTTTTTTAACTATTTATTTGCATGATACAGCTGCAAATAAGTATTTGAACACCTGAGAAAATCAATGTTAATATTTGGTACAGTAGCCTTTGTTTGCAATTACAGAGGTCAAACGTTTCCTGTAGTTTTTCACCAGGTTTGCACACACTGCAGGAGGGATTTTGGCCCACTCCTCCACTCAGATCTTCTCTAGATCAGTCAGGTTTCTGGGCTGTCGCTGAGAAACACAGAGTTTGAGCTCCCTCCAAAGATTCTCTATTGGGTTTAGGTCTGGAGACTGGCTAGGCCACGCCAGAACCTTGATATGCTTCTTACAGAGCCACTCCTTGGTTATCCTGGCTGTGTGCTTCGGGTCATTGTCATGTTGGAAGACCCAGCCTCGACCCATCTTCAATGCTCTAACTGAGGGAAGGAGGTTGTTCCCCAAAATCTCACAATACATGGCCCCGGTCATCCTCTCCTTAATACAGTGCAGTCGCCCTGTCCCATGTGCAGAAAAACACCCCCAAAGCATGATGCTACCACCCCCATGCTTCACAGTAGGGATGGTGTTCTTGGGATGGTACTCATCATTCTTCTTCCTCCAAACACGGTTAGTGGAATTATGACCAAAAAGTTCTATTTTGGTCTCATCTGACCACATGACTTTCTCCCATGACTCCTCTGGATCATCCAAATGGTCATTGGCAAACTTAAGACGGGCCTTGACATGTGCTGGTTTAAGCAGGGGAACCTTCCGTGCCATGCATGATTTCAAACCATGACGTCTTAGTGTATTACCAACAGTAACCTTGGAAACGGTGGTCCCAGCTCTTTTCAGGTCATTGACCAGCTCCTCCCGTGTAGTTCTGGGCTGATTTCTCACCTTTCTTAGGATCATTGATGCCCCACGAGGTGAGATCTTGCATGGAGCCCCAGTCCGAGGGAGATTGACAGTCATGTTTAGCTTCTTCCATTTTCTAATGATTGCTCCAACAGTGGACCTTTTTTTCACCAAGCTGCTTGGCAATTTCCCCGTAGCCCTTTCCAGCCTTGTGGAGGTGTACAATTTTGTCTCTAGTGTCTTTGGACAGCTCTTTGGTCTTGGCCATGTTAGTAGTTGGATTCTTACTGATTGTATGGGGTGGACAGGTGTCTTTATGCAGCTAACGACCTCAAACAGGTGCATCTAATTTAGGATAATAAATGGAGTGGAGGTGGACATTTTAAAGGCAGACTAACAGGTCTTTGAGGGTCAGAATTCTAGCTGATAGACAGGTGTTCAAATACTTATTTGCAGCTGTATCATACAAATAAATAGTTAAAAAAATCATACATTGTGATTTCTGGATTTTTTTTTTTTAGATTATGTCTCTCACAGTGGACATGCACCTACGATGACAATTTCAGACCCCTCCATGATTTCTAAGTGGGAGAACTTGCAAAATAGCAGGGTGTTCAAATACTTATTTTCCTCACTGTATATACTGTATACTGTGTGTGTGTGTGTGTGTGTGTGTATGTGTGTGTGTATATATATATATATATATATATATATATATATATATATATATATATATATATATATATATGTATATATATAATAAACATTGAGGGGAATTGACTAAGAATTAAACCACACCTGGAGTCGCAAGTTCGAATCCACGGCATGCTGAGTGACGCCAACGAGGCTAAGCAACCAATTGGCCCAGTTGCTAGGGTTGGTAGATTGACATTGGGTTAACCTCCTTGTGGTCACTATAATGTGGTTCTCACCCACAGTGGGGCACGTGGTGAGTTGTGCTTGGTAACACACTCAACAAGCCACGTGATAAGATGCGCGGAGTGGATTGATGGTCTCAGACGCGATGGCAACTGAGATTCGTCACCACGCCACCACAAGGACTTAGTGCATTGGGAATTGGACATTCCAAATTGAGGAGAAAAGGGGAGCAACTCCAACCCCCCTGACGCATTTTGCTGGGACTGAACAGCATTACTCTACTATGATCCAGACCCCTGAATAATCTGTTTAAAGTGCACTTGACTACATTGCACATCTGGATTTATGCCATGATATACAATCTTCTCCATTTTGATGAATTCCTTCTAATATGAATTTGCGCCCGGCAATTTTTGTGAATGAAATGCAATCTATAATAAGCCTAATTTACATGGAAAGGAGGTGTGTTTGCATGAAAAAGGAACAACAATGACTTAATTTATATCCTGAAGACTCAGCACAATTCCAACGCTGATTACACCTGCTAAACTAGATTGCGCATGCTCGGTGAAGAAGACGCAGGTTTTTTGCTTAAACTGTTCAATGAATGCGCCGTATATTTGAGGTGTTTTTATGTTTGTGTAGAAAGCACTGGATGATAAGTTTGTTGCGGTGGAGGAGAAAGACAATGAGATCCATTTGTTACAGCTGAGTGTGAGAGAGAAAGAAAGAGATTTGGAACACCTCAACAACCTGCTCTCACACAACGAAGAGACCATTAATGTAAGTGTAAATGTGTATGTTGTAAAATGTTTAATTGTGTGATTGGGTATCTATGAGGTGTGATGGTTTGCTTTGTGTCTGTGTGTATAGAGTTTTGACACTCTCATAAAGGAGAGAGATCTTGAGCTACAGCAGCTGTTGAACTCTTTGAAGAATCTTCAGAGGTGTAAAGACGAGACTGAAGATAATCTACAGAGAGCTTTGAGAGAGAAAGACTCTATTATACAACACTTACAACAGGCCCTGGACAACAAAACAAAAGATATGGAGGTAAACACACACACGCATGCACTGTTGGTCCAAAATCTAGCCTCACATAGCTGTAGATTGGCTTGCTTTTGTTGCTTTGAGCAGGATTGCTATTTTTAATCAGGACAATGATTAACAATTTTCTCTTTCCATTTCTCATGGCTCTACAGGAGATGGCCAATTCAGTTCTAACCCAATCAGAATCTCAGTGTCGGGACCTGGCAGAGCAGATGAGTCAGAGGTTAAAGGTTACAGAGGTCATGCTGTCAGAGGCGGTAAAGGACCAAGAAAGGCTTGTGACTGAGAATCAGACCGCTGTTGAAAACCTGTTGGCGACCATCAGCAGCAAAGACCAGCTACTGAGGGTACGACACACACAAACACACACACACACACACTTACAAAACACATACTCGTACACTAGTGCTTGATATATTTACATGCATTATAAGCATAATGTGTGTATTTGTGTGTGTAGGAGAGTGCGGAGCGTCACACACAGGCTTTGAATGATCGCGGCCCTGAACTGCAGGATCTGCGCAGACAGCTTGCAGACATGCAGATGCAGCTCAGAAATGCACAGAAACTGAGCACCACAGCAACACAAGAGGGTCACCTAGAGACTGCTAAACTCCGTGCCATGTTGGCGGAGAAGGAAGCTCTCATTATTGTGAGATATTAGCCAATTTCACATAAAACGCAATAACGTTTTCCAGTAGAGGTGCCACATCTGTTTTCCACACAAGCAGCAGATTGTTGCTTTATGCAAATTTCCTGTGTTCACATGGTGTTTAAACACTCCTAAAGCATGATTTATTTGGAGCAGAATTCACAGTGTCGGCAATTATGTTTGTTTGCGGCACTTTCGTGACAAATGATAAGATGGTAGATTTATTTTCTCCTGCATCACATGTAGGCATGCAAGTAAACGGTGTGCCATAATTGTGTCAGCTCCTTTATAACTCTGTATAAAACTTCTTACATCAGAGTATCCTGCCATTGTACATGCTTAAATCATTAACATTATGAATTTGTTCACACGTAGCATGCTCTTTGTTTTAAAGAAACTGTTAGAACGTGGGCAGGAGAAAGATCGCATCCTGTTGGAAATGAGAACAGGTGAAGCTCCGCCCCCTCAGGTGCTGGAGTTAAGACAGACCATTCAGGTGCAGCAGGATAAACTTGAGGAGAGGGAAGGTGAGAGTGTTTCTATAGCAAGAATTTCTCTTTTTTTGCACCGAAATTCAAATTTAGCTTCTTTTTTTTTTTTATGTCGTGGACAATAAAATATGATGATCTGTATAATGTATCTTTTTTGTTTATTCATTTTTTTCCCCAAAGCTCCAATGTAGAGGTGAAATCAGGCATCAGTACATTTAATTTGACAGTAGAAAAGATGTTTAGTACGTTTGAAACCTGCCAGAATAAAAGTAAACTGTTTGGAGAAAAACCCTGAAATGATCTGCTTCTAATATCTAACCAGACCCATGCTGGTGGTGGTCACCAATATATTGCACATGCAAAATATTAAATACTGTATTACAGGCTTCATCTGTTGTGTTTTTGTGTGTTTATAGCTGAGCTGAGCAGAAGAAACAGTCAGGAAACTCTGGACACAACTACAGTCAATAAGAAATCGGCTGTAGTTTTGAAGAAAGAGCTCACACAGAAAACAGAAGCTCTGAACGCAGCTCTGAAGAGAGAGAACCAGCTCAAGGTCTGTTTGTAATATCTTAAGAATTTATGGATTAATTCAGTGTTTCCAAAGTTTCAGAGTAACAGTGTGTATGTTTGTGTGTGAGACAGATATCACTAGCAGAGCTCCGGTCCGTGGTCTCAGAACTGGAGTCACGATTAGAGGGACAGACAGCCAATATTGACTCCCTTACATCTACACTCAACACTCAAGAGGAAATTATCACTGTATGTTTACATCAAACACATTACATGTTTTTTTTTTTTGCTCAGTCCTTTTAGAGCACCGGGGCTTGTACACGAAAAACGTCATCATGAGCATTGCAGGGTTTGTTTGTAGCAGATGACAGCAAGCATAGCACTTATTCACTTTGTAGCGAGAGGCACATACAGACTACGTATTTATTTAATTATATAGCAGCCTTTGGCGACTTAGTATCTTATTGGGTCATATAGTGACCCGGAAGTGAGTTTTCCAGAAGTCAATAGCACACAAAAATGTAAAGGGCTTCAAAATAAAAGCTAATTTTAAATGGATAAAAGACTGAAAGATATCACTACTGTATAGTCATGTAATGTTCACTATACTACTACTACTACTACTACTACTACTACTACTAATAATAATAATAAATAAGTAGTAATTTATTACATTTAAGCAATATCTCACATCAGTGATGCTCTGTTATGCAGCACATTATTTGTCAAAAATAACTTTAGTGTTGTATTTTGGATTGTGCTGTGAGGTTCTCTATAAAATGCACTTAATATGGTAAAATTAATACTATATTATATTGAAAATGTTTTGTTTTCATTTGATTAAACAGACATCCCTAGTTTTTTTATTTGAGTATTATCAATGGTGACTGAATGTAATTCTGCTGAGCGTTTCTCACCTCTGCAGGAGCTGCACCAGCGTTTGTCTCAGCGAGGGGACAGCCGACGACCTCTGACCTATGATCAAGCTTTGCGACCTGGTGAGGCTGAATCCAGTGTCTCTTCCCTCCCTCAGAGAGAAAGAACCATCATCGGAGGAGATCGCCAACTGGAGGTACACAAACCAAAAACTGTTCATTTAAACAGGCATGCATCAAGATATACTCCACAAGGTCAAGCAGACATGAACATTAGCATCTTTATAGCAAGACAGCACATCAAAGTTTTCCTCTTGTTTCCTCTTGTGCTACTATATCACAGTGACCACTGACCATGTAGTTTTTATTTTGGTAGAATTTGGCATCTCTGTCAGATCTTCGGACTGAGCAGGTGGAGTTAAACTGTGCTCTGAAAGCTGAGCAGCATCTCTACTCCAACCTCATCAGAGCCGTCAAAGAGCAGGACAGGTGTGTGTGTGTGTGTGTGTGTGTGTGTGAGTTATTACGGAGTGATGAGGTACCATAAATATGATTGCATGTTTCAAAAGGCCTGTTTAATTTGAATGACTTTGAATGTTTTCTCAATGTTGTTTCAGCGTTGAGAGGCTGCAGGCTTTACAGTTGGAGCTCACAGTGGTGTCACTCCTCAGACAGCAGCTGGAGAGCGGCATTCAGATGAACACAGAGCTGAGAGATCAGCTACAGAGGGAGATCCAGAGAGCCAATCAGAGAGAAGGTGCAGTAGAGAGAATGAACACTGACAGCCAATCAGATATCATGCTTTGAAGGTAGACAAACAGAAGCTGTGACTCAAAAACTAGCGAGAGCGTGCCTACCTAGGTGGCATTTTTGGGCACTTTTAGAACTGTAAATAAAACTGTAACCAAAATACAATATATTCAACTTGACCCTACAATTTCATCATGGCAAATGAACTGGAAGTAATATCAGCCACAATTTTCAACATTATTTTCTTTACTGCCAAAAGATATTTACTTAAAGGGTTAGTTCACCCAAAAATTAAAATTATCCCATAATTTACTCACCCTCAAGCCATCCTAGGTGTATATGACTTTCTTCTTTCAGCCAAACACAATCGGCGTTATATAAAAAAATATCCTGCTCTTCTGAGCTTTATAATGGGAGTGTATGGTACCTTAGATTTTGAAGCACAAAAAAGTGCATCCATACGTTTCCAGTTGGTTAATAAATGCCTTCTGAAGCCAAGCGATGCGTTTTTGTTTATAAACTATAATCACTGGCTTCCGTTAACGGTTGTCCGCGCATTCACAAGAGTGTCGAATTCTGGCATATGACGTAGGCGTAGAGTAAGCTCTGGTGAGAAGTGACGAACGCAGAAGCGCGCTTTGTTTACAGCAAATGAAAACGGCGAAAAGATGTGAGATGTTTCAGCTATACTGTAGATTTGTATTAGTCTTAAAATGGTGCGTTCATGCATCTGTTCAGTCATTCAAATCGTCCATTCATTGCGGCAAACACTCTCAGCCTCTGTTGGCATTACCTCGCATTTCCTGCATGAGCACCACCACGTCTCCCGTACTCTCCGTCTACCAGATTTCCTGGTTGGTGTACTCCGGTTCAAACAAATAGGGCTGGGCAAAAACTCAATCCCCTCTTCTCTTATATCGAAATCCTCAGACATTTATCTTTAAAAAGCCTCATAGTTGTCTTCTAATTAGTGACCAGCACTTTTGTTCTATCCTCTGTGCTTCTGCGTTCATCACTTCTCACCGGAGCTCACAGGCCATTACCGGAAGCCGGTGATTATAGTTTCTAAAGTTAGAAATATGGATATTTTTCTTACGAAATCGCTTCACTTCAGAAGGTCTTTCTTAACCCCCTGGAGCCATATGGATTACTTTTTTGATAGATGGATGTGCTTTTTAAGGCTTCAAAATCTAAGGTACCATTCACTCCCATTATAAAGCTTGGAAGAGCAGGATATTTTTCAATATAACTCCGATTGTGTTTGGCTGAAAGAAGAACGTCATATACACCTAGGATGGCTTGAATTATTCATTATGGGATCATTTTCTTTTTTGGGTGAACTAACACTTTAAAGCTTAATAGTTATAGCAAAATGTATCAATGCATCATACTTCTTTTTAAAATGTTTTTTAGCTAAATGCATTCTGTTTAGCATCCTTTTTTAAAATAAATAAATAAATAAAATACAAAAAATAGGCAGTATTCATTGCTCACTGTGCAGTGTTCAGTAAGCAGGAATCTTTTTCCGAATTCTGAATGAGCATCAACTGCCTATACATATCTAAATTGCCTGGCCAAAAAAAATAAAAAGTCACTGTTTGGATTTTAATAAGCAGATACTTAAGAGCCTATGATTGGATCATTATTGCAGTGATTAATATGTTTCAGCTGGCAACAATTATTTTAACCCTAACTGATGCAGTGTGTAGCTTCTCATTTCTTAAACAACCATATTGGAAGACGTATCCCGTGGCCGTGGAAAAGATGTTACTGTGTTTCAGAAAGGGCAAATTATTGGCCTGCATCAAGCAAAGAAAGCAACTTCGCAAAGAAAACAATGTTCACATCAACCATCAGAATGGGGGAAAAAATGTGATCTCAGTGATTTGGACCGTGGCATGATTGTTGGTGCCAGACGGGCTGGTTTGAGTATTTCTATAACTGTTGATCTTCTGGGATTTTCACACATAACAGTCTCTAGAATTTACTCAATGGTGCCAAAAACAAAAAACATCCAGTAAGCGACAGTTCTGTGGCCGAAAACACCTTGTTGATGAGAGAGGTCAACAGAGAATGTCCAGACTGGTCGCTCTGTACGATTGTGCTGAGAAGAATATCATGTCTGAATGATATTCTGAGATGTGGGTTGGCACTGTTTTGGCAGCAAGAGAGGAACCTACACAATATTAGGCAGGTGGTTTTAATGTTATGGCTGATCGGTGTATGTATCATATCAGCGATAATTCATCAAATAATTATTAAATTAGGGAGGAGTAGATGCATGGTGTGGTCAAGCGCACTTTCGGCATGCTAAATAGATGATTCTGGTGTTTGGATCACAGTGACCTGGCAGAATGTGTTAGATCACGATGTTCTGGTGCATCATCCGCTATATAGCCTTCAGAATCGGCCCACAAGATTGCCCTCAGCAAAATCTGTATCAAATGCCTACATATGACTGAACTCAGATTTGCTTACAAAAACAAAAAAGACTGTGCTCATGTACACCGATACTCTGAAAGTAGGCTGAAGGTTTGTGTGCATTTGTGTTCTGCAGTTTACCTATAATCATCTTTTGGCCATCTGCTTTGGGTGACTTGCATTTTTGATACCCTTTCAATCCTCTGCAATTTAAAAAAAAATGACACATAGTTTTAGACAATTGAACAAAACAAAAAATGAACAAAAAGTGATGTACAAACAAGTGAACAAAAACGTGTTGAAATGTATTGAATGTGTTTGAAGTGTGTCTTATGTTTGCATGTGTGTGCAGATTCAAACCCTTCAGAGTTAGAGAGCATGAGTGACGTACTGGAGGAAGCCCAGCGCTGGAACGCCTCTCTGCAAGCCCGACTGGGGGAGATTCAAAATCGAGGTGGAGGGGTTGGACAGGCCAATGATTCTGGTACATACATGCATAAATCATTTAGCCAGTAATTGATTAAATTAATATGGTATGTTAGTTTTAGGACTAGTTAATGAATGATCGTTATTACTCACATTTATGCTAATTAATCTAATTTTGAATAATGAATCATTCATCTAGTGGACACACTGAGTTTGACTGGCGAGCAGACGTCCTACATGAGTATATATGTGGGGGAGGGGCCAGAGGAGGAGCTGCAGCACTTGACTGTGGAGCAACTCAGACTAAAGGTGAGCTACTATTATAGAGAATGGGTGGAAAATGGTCATGCATTACTAAAACATGACTGTTTATAGTTCAAGAAGACTTTTGGACTTGAGGAAAAAATTAAATGCTACAAAAGTTTCCCCTTTATAGCCCATTTTTAAGTATGTTTACTATTGCTTTAAGGTCTCAGAGCTACAGGCAATAAATGCCGAACTACAGAAAAGACTGGAACTTATGGAGAAAGGCATTGTGGGTAATGATCCAAGAGACCCTCAGAAAGAGCCAGACCTTATTAAACGTTCAACTCCTGGCAAGATATTAAAGGTTATTATTACATCCTCACAGGCACAATCTTTTACCTCAATGCTTCTACTATTGCAAAATATTGTTTGGAATAAGGTGAAATATTTTCAGACAAATTTTTTTCCTTTTAACCTGTTGACCTGTGACCTTTAACATCAAGCCTTCAGTGTATAATTGACCTCACGTCTGTGGTTGAGTTTCTCTTTTACTAACATAAGCGGTAGGTTGGAATTTCAATACAAGTTTCTCTATTACATGTTTTTGTATGTGTCTGCAGTAGTTGTATCTCCCTCTAGTTCTCTTTCTCTATCTTCCATCCCTGCTAACCCCAGTTATCTCCTCTGTCTTTCTGGCTCGTGTTCTTAACCATTATCACCTGCAGTCGCCCCATCCTACCGTTAATGTGTGCTGTCTTTGTATTCTGTTTCATTATGGCATTTTGTGTTAAGTCATATGTCATCAAAACATCCCATTACTGTAGCAAACGCAGGAAGAGCTGCTGCCTACCGCTAAAGCTGTCATGACACAAACACCTAAAAATGCAAAGGTAAGGGGTAGTCTGTATAATGCACTTTTCTCAACAATCCAAAGCATGTTGAAAATGCTTGCAAAAGCATTGCACAATGAAACTGATTAGTCAATTTTGTCCTACTGTAATCTTTAACCTTACCTCTGAATTTTACGTTAGAATTTATCTGGAAAACTGTTGTCCCATGCATTGTTGATTTCTAAGGAGAGATATGATGAGGGAGATCGTTCTCCAAAGGCTTGGGGTGAAAGTCATCAGCAATTACAGACTCCAAGAGAGCAAAGTGCCCCATCAACCATGTCCAGACTCCTTAATGATGAATCCAAAAAAGCAGAACTCCAATCGCTCCTTACAGATTGTGGGGCAGAGTCAGTCGCTCAGCTTAGGTATGTTTAGGATAACTTGGTGATCACAGTGTAGCTTTGATTATACATTCCAGAGTTTTAACAAGTATTGCATTTTTTAGGGTGCAAGTGGCCAAACTTCAGTCAGAAACGTTAGAACTCAGTGGACTCTTGAAGGAAGAAAACGCCACTGAGTCCAAAGAGAGTGCAGAGAGTTCTGGAGAAAGTGATGGGGATGGCGACTTACGGGAAACCGTCAAGACACTTCGTTCAGAGGCCAAAGGTTACCGAAAGGTCATCCGACTGCTAAAGGAGCAGCTTCAACAGACCGTGGCATCGGATGCTGGAAGGCAATTCGTCCCGGAGATGATTGTCAGCTCGGCAAATGAGATGGAAAGACAACGAGTAGAATATGAAGACTCACAGAGGCACAATCACACACAGCAGAAAGAGGGCAAGCAAAGAGGAAAGAAAGAAATGGAAGAAAAAGAAGGGAGAAGAAAGCAGGGCCAAAACACTAAACCCATTAAGCGTCAGAACCAGCACATGGCCAGACATGCAGTGAGTGTGATATAACTTGCTAAAACTCCTATATAGAAGGGTGAAGTGGCATAGTGGTCTGGTAACTGAAAGGTTGCAGGTTGAAGAAAGCAATCCATGGATTAGAATAACTTTGCCCTTAAGAAAGGTACTTAATGCCAGGTAACTCCAGAGGGATTGTCTCTGAAGTTACATGTACTGTTTCGCTTTGGCAACAGAAGGTATCAGAATCCTTCTTTAAATCTGTACTGAGCATGCTTAGAAAATGGACAGTCCCACTGGTGCATCCTGGAGTTAAGTGTCTTGAACAAGAGGCACAGTCGTGGTCGCTCATTGCTTGCTCCTTACAGGAATTGTACCAGCAACATTCTGGTTACCAGCCCTGAACTTGACCCAGTATGCCACTCCACCCTTGTCCACAGTCTAACCTGTTTTTTCGAAGTCTTTTCTAAAGTCCAAAGTTTGTGTGCCAGTAAGGTAAGTCCTGTGTTTTGTTACAGGCATATGCAAGATCCCGTCTCCCGGTACCAGTGAGGGCTATTAGGAGTTCTGGGCAGAGTTCTGATGATCTTAGTGAGGTGATTTCACACCATATTCGCCCCAGAAATAGGGACCTCACTGGGGTGGAAGAGTCTGACTACAGCCTCGACAGCAAGACGTCTTTGAGGTTATCTCAGGATGAGCATCTGGAATTTGACCATGTTAAAGACACCAGGCTTAGTCCAACACTCAGGACTAAGCAGGACACTGACGTCGGACAGAACCCAGACCAGAATCTGGAATCTGAGCTCATCGCGCAGTTAGAGCTGCTAAATCAAGAATGCCAGGAGAAGGAGGAGCTTATCTCTCGCCTTCAGCAACAAGTCCAGGATTGGGAGGAGCTTCAGGCAGAGCTGCAAAAGAAAGACAGACTCAATCAAGAATACCTGGAGGCTCTGCAAGAGGCAGAGTCCACCATTACAAACCTCACTGCATGCAACCTGGACTCTGAGTGTGGTTTAAGTCAAACAGGAGATGTATCATTGCAGCAACGGTGTGAAGAACTTCAAAAAGCTGTTGAGGAGAAAGACAGACTCAACGTGCAGCTTTTAGAGTGTTTGAACACGGCAGAGTCTGCCATCGCATCACTCCGAAATGTGGACACACAGAGCAGCTACACCGATCGAGCCCATGGGGAGGTGGACCCACAGGTTCTGTGCGAGAGGCTTGAGGAGCTGATTAGACCGGTAAGATCTTCTCAGCAGTGTGAGGACCGTGCAAGCCCAGGCAATTCTGACCTGCAACGGCAGGTGGAATCACTGCAGGAGTCGCTGTTGCAGCAGTGCAGACTGAATTCGGTGTTGCAGGAGAAGCTCAGAACTGCAGAAGTGGCTGTTAAAAAATATTTTGTAACTGTCAACGCCAAGCACAACAGTGCCCCTGCAGGTGTGGATGGGAAACATACCCCAGAACCTAAAGAAGGAAAGGTCCCATCATGGCAGCAGCAGCAACTGACTAACTGTCTATCTGAGTGCATTAGAGCTGCCGAAGGGGCTGTCCAGTCTCTTGCAGATGTTTGCTCAGGGCAAAACCAGTCTCAAAAGAACTCGTACAGTTCAGAGTTTCAACAATGGCTTGACAGGCTACAACATGCTCTGCTCGAGAGAGAGTCTTTAGAGGACCCAGCCTGTTCTGAGAGATACCAACAAAAGACTAGCACGCCTATCCTGCAAGGCCAAGAGAACCAAGAGAGTTTTAAAACATTACGGCAACAGTATTTACTGGAGTCCGTCTCCTCACACCAGAATCTTCATAAGAACCTCTTGATGCTTCTTCAAGTCCAAATGGAGCATGCTCAGAAATTGACCAAATTTGAGGAGGGAGCTAAAGAAAATATCGGTGGATGTGGCCAGAGTGGAGAAGGTGGAGAAATGCCTCAGAAGGAATGTCTGGAAAGGGACGACCACATTGAGAGATTGCAGAAATTAGAGAAGAAACTGACGATTACTCGGTCTGTTATTGCTGGGCACGGTTCAAGCAAGGATAAACAATGTGATCGGCACAAAGGTGAGCGTAAAGACAAATACACACACATTCTTGTAAGGTAGAAGGTACTCCTTAGCCACTCTGACAGGGCATAAACACAGAACAGGTTCTTCCATTCAAAAACAGCTAGGTGGAGTATAATGGGATAGTATAAGACATTGTTATGAGTACTTTGTCAACTCCTGTGTTCATCGCTGTCTGTGTGCTCTAGCACCCCCTGGTGAACGGGATGATAAAGGGGTGCAAGTGGACGCGCAGGACCTTGGGTATGAAACAAGTGGAAGGAGTGAGACGGAGAGAGAGGAGGGCAGTAGCACAGGTAGGCGAGGGAAAAAACAGAGCATGACTGCTTAATTGATTACCTTTATTCTTTTCAAAACAATGTCAGGGTTTCTGCATGGAACGAGCTCTATACGATTCTACCTTTTCATTGATGAGAAAATTGCTTTCCACACTAGTACTAACTGCATGCTGAGACTAATGAAAATGTATTTTAGAGATGGTGGTATTGTATTTTGAATTGTTAATCTTGGGTAAATGTCTGTGCTGCTCAGTTTGTTTTAGCATGATTTTATATGACTTGGATCACTTCCTCTGCATGATCAAAACATGTTACTTATCTCTGGTGGAATTAAAGGTGCACTAAGTCATTTTTGTCCATTTAGTTTTATTCCTGAAGATATTAAAAGCACTTTTGACAAATAAGTATAAAATGATGTTCGCTTAAATAAGATAAAGACTTCATCATTTTGTCATATCGGTAGCAAAGATAAAGCTATTTTAACGGAGAAGTTAATCTTTGCTCAGGGGTAAAAAGAAGCTCTAAACAGCCGAGCAACGGTTTACTGTTTGCAAACATTCAGACACCCGCCACACCGCCGTGGGAGGCGTTTAGAAGTACAATTAAATATGAGGATGCTACATGTAAACATTAAATAATGTGACATTAAAATGTGAGATCAATGATTTTGTGACTCATTCTATGAGTAGAATTCACATGAGGTCCATAAAGAAGTGTTTTAACCACTCGATGATGATCTTAACTAATATATATTAAGTAGAAACATTTTTTATTTGTCTTGTTTACATTCTGAATTTCTCTAACGCTATACGTGGTGGCCATAATATGCGCCGGTTACCCTCTGTTGCGTGGCAGGTGTCTGAAAGTTCACAAACAGTTTGAGTAGATTTGATTCCTTTTGTATACTAATTAAACAACAAAGATGCATGGTCTTGGAAAATGTTTGTAGGTGAATGATCGTACAGGTTTAGCTAAAATTGCACTAGCGTGCTAATACATCCACACACCCCTGTGTTCATGTTGACTGATTTTGACTGAATGAACAAAGTAAACAAATATCAGCTGTCGGCCTCAAGGTACTGGGAGCTTTAGGTCACACTTACCAATCACGTGGACAAATGGCAGTAAGGTGTAAGAATTTTTCCTAAAAGTTTGCCAAGGCGAGCGCGGTTACAAACCACCAAAACAAATGCAAGTACATCATCTTTTTGGCCAGATTTAGTTCTAAATAACGTCACAGCAGTTCATTCTTCAATTTCATCTGATTTGTATCGGGGGGGCCTTTATTCTACATGTGAATAGTCTAACCTCATGGTCGCTGCCATGTTGTAATCACATGGTAGACAAGTCAAATACTGTTTTTTCAGTTGCCCCTGAATTAATCCGTTCTGACAAATACACCTATAGTTATTGTATTTCTACCATGACATTACTAAATGAAAACTTTTGCTTTTTTATGATGCTGTGTCCAAGCAGATGGATCAGGGTAGTAAAGTCCAGTACCACTATTATAACATAAACAAAAATTATTTAGTGCACATTCAAACATGAGCACAGCTGCACTTGACTGACCTCATAGTTGTAATAATAATATGAATAATATTCAAATTGCTTATATGAACTTGTTGTTTTGTGTGTGTCATTCAGACGTGGACGGTGTTTTGCGGTTGGTTCCTGCTCTGTCTCCTGTCCTCCAGGGGACTCAGGACAGATTCTTTCTTGACACTACAGCATCCAGCCCTTCGTACCCCAGTTCTCCAGGCCTGAGCTCTCCTCGACCCTGCGATTCTAGCGCTGACCCATCTGAACCTAATGCTGACCCCGCCCTGCTCCGCCAGCACCTCCAGAACCTCAGATCACAGGTTGAAGGTCAGCACAGAATCATCCAGCACCTTCAGCGTCAGCTAGGAAAGAAGTCTTTGTCATCGGAGCTCTTGAGCGTGACCTCTGACCCAGCATGTGCTGTGGAAGAAGCGGATATGAAGCTGATGAAGTCCCAGCTGAGCACAGAGCTGGAGAAAGAGAGAACTCTGAACAGAACCAGCCAATCAGGCTCTCCATCTAGGTAATCATCATTAATATCATCATCATCCTCTTTGTGTAAATAATCATTTACTTTTCTATTCTTATGAATTAGCGTTAGCATAAAATCACTTGGATGTAATTGTACTTCATAAAATGGATAGTTTCATCTCCATGTTCAAAGCTGTTAAAAAATATGCAATATTTGCACTCCTGGGACCGCACATCAGTTTTATATTCTGTATTTAAACTGATCAGCCACAACATTAAAACCACCTGCCTAGTATTGTGTAGGTCCACCGTGTTCATTCTGAGGGCTATTTAGTCTCCAGAGTCTGATACCTCAGCTTGAGCATCCCTCTTGCTTGTGAAATGGGCGGGGTGTTTGATGTTGGCACCAGGGCGGCATATTAAGGGTGAGTTTTAGGCCAATGGTCCCTGTGGGGCTATTGGCCTGCTGGTGGTAATTTAGGTCAAATTTTGATCTGAAGGTCTGAGGCTATTGACCCCGGGTGACCAGTTGATAGCCCTGGCTCGCACTGGCCCAATAGTGGAAACGTGGCTATTATGTCTAACAACCCCTTTTTACATTGGTTAAGTAATGCATGTATTGTAGCTTATTGCATGTATATCATTCTCTTTCTCTATCTGCAGAATTGAGTCTCTAGTCCAGTCTCAGGCCCGGGAGTTGTGTGAGCTGCGGGAACAGATCCGTGTGTCTCGTGGTTTGGGCATTGAACAGCGTAAACAGCTGCTGGAGCTCAGAGGGGCTCTGGAGGAGTTGCTTCAGCCCAGCGAGATGCACTCTGTTCAGGGCACCCAACTCAAAGAGCAGCTGGACCGCAGCCTTGGCCTGTTGGAGAAACTAGAGCAAGGTAAATATACACATACATAATGATAGTAGAGACTAGAGAAGAATGTAAGAGCTTTTTCACTCTAAACAAGTGTTTTTAACTTCAGAATTCAGTTTTTTTATTGATTGGAAAGCTGTTTTTCAAAGCTGCATTCACTTGATGGTCTAGGCTACAGTTCATATGTATTTACAGTATATGTGAACCAATGAATATTTCATCACATGGCCTTTGGCAAGCAGCTCGCATTCTTTGCATCTCTTGCAATATATCCGCAGTGATGTGCGTGTGAGATGTATTTACACGTGCTCTTTTTTCCCTCTGTTGTCCTTTAGTTTCATCAGGAGGTGCTCACATGGATAATGAGGGGGCGGAGTCAGAGGGGGCACTCAGGTGAGCATAGTTGCTAGCTGCTAATATCTCCCAAGCAGCCACCACAATAATTTGACAAATACTGACCACACTCCTGAGGAATTCTCAAGGAAACATAACTGTGATTATGGAAGAATGAACACAGGCATTTTGTCAAGGACATGGTGTAAGTGTATATATTGTGACCTTATGAAAAAACCCCTTGGTGTGTTCACCCACCCTCTTTTGTACTTTAAAATAGTCAGGTTTAGTGCACACAGGCCAGTTCATACTCCTGCACCGATTCTACACTGTAGGCTCCTCGTAGTGGCCAACGAGTACAAAGCTAAGTACTAGTATTTTGAGAGATACTGCCTTAATTTGTTAAATAAGTTTACATTTCATAAATTAACAAACGCAGTGTAATTTTTCCGCACAGACTTACTACATGCTGAAGTATATACTTCATATCACCAGCTAAGTTCATACTTAAAGGATGAAGTAGAAGTATGCGAATTGGGATTCATTTTTGCCCTTTTGCAGCTTTATTTCCTCATGTTGTGTTGTTGACTTGTCTCTCTGAATGTATCCACACAATTGTGTTCTCTATGAGTCCATTTTTTCATTTGTGTGTTTGTGACAGACTGTCTGCAGAAGTGTTGGAGAAAGACCGGCTCATTCAGTGCTTGCAAGATCAACTCCGAAAGCAATTGCCCAGAATGCAGCAGTACTCGGACTCTGAGATGAGTGCCAGGCTATCAAGTGATGGCACCTCTTCCTTCCATGGCAGCTCTCATGCTGTCCACAGAGTTCACACAGGTAACACTCAAAAAATAGCAATTTTTTTTGTTGTTTATGCCATGGATAAACAGACCTTAAGACTCCACAACGATTTATGCACAAAACAACCAAATAAAATGAATAAATGCACATACAAATCCTTGCATTTTCCTTTGTTTCATGTAGCTGCTTCATTTGTTTTGAAATGCACCTGAGTGTATCTCATGTAACGCATTACAAAGTGAAATTAGAACTTGATTTTTGTAAACAAACTTCCTGGAAATGTAATAATGTATTCACCTGAATTGGAATTGCTGGTAATAGATGAACACAATCTCAGTTTAATATCGAGCGGCTTTTAAATCAAATTTTATTTATTCATCTGGTATACATTTACCCGGTGCTCAGTGACCTTTTGACCTGCAGAGAGACATTGAGTTTTAGGAACTGGTAACCGCTTGATGTAGTTTTCACAAGTGATTCGAAATAATAAAAAAAAATGTGTAAGTATTAATGAGGACACAGCACAACAACTTTGGTTATAACTTTGTGTCTCTTGAGGCATTTTAGTGAACATTTAGCCAACATCATCCTGTTTTTATATATATATATATATTTATTAGGGCTGAGAGTTCATCATTGATAAGACAATACAGAAAGTGGCTTTATAATACAATGTATTGTTCACTACCATATTATTGATCATAAGTCAATCATTGACACAGAGTTCACAGCAATAATCCATTACACAAGTGAATTTATCAATCAATTGGAGATTTATTATGAGGGCTTGTTTAAGGACCGTCAATGTACACCTGCGTCAGACATGCTTGTGTAGCGCCTCGGGTGCGTTGCGTCATAAACATCAAATGTTTAGGTCACTGTGTCACATTAAATATAGTTTAATACTCAATCTTTAAACACATCTTGAGATCCCTTAGTTCGTATTTGTGCTCCTTCAAGTGTTTTGAACGCAAGAATGTGACGCATGTTTGTGTTGTTCTGCTGAAGTGTTTCTTCACTGTATAAACTGTGTGTTGCTCATACAGCTGAAGTTTCACTTACTGCCCCCTGGAGTAAACAGGTGGTACTACAAGCATTTCTCAGGAATCTTCCTTATTATGGTCCGGGGGAAGTGCAATTAATTGCGTACATTTTTTTTAACACGTTATTTTTTGTCAAATTAATCGCACTGTATTAACATGTTAAATCGACAGCCCTAATATTTATTTATCTTGGATATATTGTAGAAATAGATGCCCTGCTTTGTCTAATAACAGTTATTTTCCGTTAGTTTGTGGTCATGTTCGCTTGAGGATTTGGAGTGGTGTAGTTGAATGGCAAGAGCTGATGTCGGTGTCCCATTACCGGCCCGTACAGATGCATTATTCAGTAAGCATTCATTTATCGATCAAGTTTGTTCTTGTGCCAAATCTCTCACAGGACTGAAGGTGACCAATGGCAATGCGTCTCCAGATACGGGGCTGGGACCCAGGGGCGTGTCTGGAGGTGGTGAGGGGAGTGTCCAAATGATGCATCATGAAAACGGGCAGCTACAGGAGCAGCTGAGGAGCAGCGAGGAGCTGAACGCTACACTCCGCAGTGAACTGGACCTCACCCGCTCCATCCTCAAACACAACACTCCATCCAAAACCTCAAAGAACCGAACCACAGACAAACAGCCACAGCAGCAGAACACATCAGCCAGCATGAGTATTAACTCCGTTTCATTAAGATACTTCCTTAAAAAAATGACAAGTCTGTAATCTGTCTCATTTACTCATGTTGTTCCAAACCATGAGAGTTTTTATTGTATTGAACACTAAATATATTACGCAGTATTTTCACTTTTAATGCGTGGAAAAAAGATGCAATGAAAGTGAATTGTGACCGAAGAGGAAGAAAGAAAGTCATACAGGTTTGGAATACATGAGGGTGAGTAAATGATGACAGAATTTTCATTGTGTCCAGATGCTGGAACCATCTGGAAACAGGTTAAGAGTTGGTTCAAGTTCTCGTGTCAAGCCTGGTGTTGACTCTCGCTCTCCCTGTCTCGTAGATCTGTTGGCGGAACACTTGCTGGAGATCCGAGCGTTGCGGCAGCGTCTTGAAGAGACGATCAGAACCAACGAGAGACTCCGAGAACAGTTAGAGAGAAAATTACAGGAAGCTGAGAAAGACCCAGGTACACACAAAACTACTCACAATTAAACAAAACAAACACACATTGCAGATCTCTCTGCAGCAATCTTCAGATCTGTCTGAATTTGTGTGTTTGATCAACAGCCACCAACATTTTCATCGCTGGTTCTGAGGATCAGGCTCACAGTGAACATCACTTCCTATTAGCACAGAACCATGCACTCAAAGAGCAGCTGAACCAGAGAGCACGAGGTAACCCATTGATTTGATAGATAATGGTTTTAATTCAATTTAAAGCTGGTGAAATACTTTCTCGTATTGCAGTGTAATATGCAGAGTCAACTATTGACCTGTTTCAGTGGTCACTTTTTCATGCAACTGCCATATTTATGACCATCAGTGGGAGGAAACAATGTCGGTGAATGGAAAAACACCTGTAAAACGATCTAAAAAAAGCATCAAAAAATGCTTTTGAACCATGCAAAGTCCCAGGAAAGGCATATACAGGTCTGAGGTCAGCACAAATATTGCCAAATTTGACTTTCACTGACATTTAGATATATTTTATCCACGATTCATCTCCGTATGCCGGGCAGGCTGTTGTGTGCCCGGTGAGTACACATGCCTACCGGTACATCACCGTGAACATCTCTCATTCAGAAGTTACACGTTTGTGTTGTTTTCTGCTATGATTTGTTCAAAATATTACAAAACGTCTGTGATGGTCCTGTCTGTATGAATGTAAGAGCTGCTTTTAACTCATAAAGAATACACAGATAGCAACCGAGGCATATTTGTGTACAGTGCTGTGAAAAAGTATTTGCCCCAATCCTGATTACTTCAGTTTTTGTGTATCTTTCATACTAAATTGTTTAAAAAAATTCAAACAAAATCTAACACAAGTAAACACAAAATACAGTTTTTAAATGATAATGTTATTTATTGAAGCAAAAAAGTTATCTAATACCAGCCAGGCATGTGTGAAAAAGTATTTGCCCCCTTAGTTACTAAATCCCCAAATCTATGAAACTATATTCATAAACGGGTTCAGCTGGACGAGACACACATAGACCTGATTACTGCCAGCCCTGTTCAATCAGATCAACACATAAATAGATCTTTTTCAGCAGCATGAAGTTGGCTAAAAGGTCTCACCCAGTGGCACACTGTGCCAACGTCGAAATAAATTCCAGAAATGATGAGGATAAAAGTGATTGAAGTACATCAGTCATGGAAGGGTTACAAAACTATTTCAAAGGCTCTTGCACTTCAGAGAACCACAACGTGAGACATTATCTCCAAATGGAGGAAACTTGGCACAGTAGTGAACCTTCCCAGAAGTGGCCGACCTTCCAAAATTCCTCCAAGAGCACAGAGACGACTCATCCAGGAATCACAAAAAAGTCAAGGACAACATCCAAGGAACTGCCGGCCTCTCTCGCATCAGTAAAGGTCACAGTTCATGACTCCACTATCAGAAAGACATGGGGCAAAAATGCCATCCATGGAAGAGTGGCGAGGCGAAAACCACTGCTGACCCAGAAGAACATTCAGGCTCATCTGGATTTTGCCAAAACACACCTTGATGATCCTCAAAGCTTTTGGGAGAATGTTCTGTGGACTGATGAGCCGAAAGTGGAACTGTTTGGAAGACAGGGGTCCCGTTACATCTGGCCTAAATCAAACACAGAAATCCACAAAAAGAACATCATGCCTGCGGTCAAGCATGGTGGTGGCCGTGTGATGGTGGTGGGATGCTTTGCTGCTTCAGGGTGACTTGCAGTAATTGAGGGAAACATGAATTCTGCTCTCTACCAGAAAACCCTAAAGGAGAACGTCCCGTCATCAGTCCGTGAGTTAAAGCTCAAGCGCAACTGGATTATGCAACAAGACAATAATCCAAAGCAAAGGAGTAAATCCACCTCTGAATGACTCAAAAGAAGCACAATGAAGGTTTCGGAGTGGCCTAGTCAAAGTCCTGACTTGAACCCGATTGAGATCTTCAACGGGCAGTTCATGCTCAAACACTCCAATGTGTCCAGTGCAAACACAGCAACATTCACTCAACCTATGGCATGAGTTTGGGCAATAGCCGATGGGAGGAGTATTCAAGAAAGCATTTTGAAAGCAATTTTTGTTTTTGTAATGCCATGTGGTGAAAATATTTGCAGAAATGAAACACTTCACCTTTAAGACGTATACCGGTTGTTGTTGTCGTGTGTTTGTGTCAGGGTCAGAAATAAGGTGGCTAGGGGCAAAAATGCTCCAGAGATTCAAAATGTGATGGCAAAAAATGCTCCTTTATTTTATATTTTTTTGTAACATGTCCTTTTTTTCTATCCTAGGCAGAGCTCCATATTATCACATAAATACAAGTTGATGTTGATTTAATTTGATAGGTAAAAGATAATATTAATAATAGTAAAAATGATTATTATTATGATTGTTATTAACATAAATAATTAATACTATAACATATTAATAATAATGTTATTACTAGTTAATTGCTTAATTAGTAATACTATAAAATATTAATTTAAATAATAATATAAATAACAAATAATAATAATAGATGCCATAAAGGATGACTTGGTGTGTGTGTGTGTGTGTATGTATATATATATATATACATATATATATACATATATACATGTATACATACATACATACATACATACATTTTTTTTTTTTTTTTTACATATTTAAAGAAAATCAAATGTACTGGCTAATGTTGTTCCCCAATGGAAAGGTTCATTTCTTCCTCTGGTTTGTGTTTGTGTAGATAAGCAGAAAGAGAATGATCGGCTGAGAGAGACTCTGGCTAGAAGAACAGCTAAACTGGAGCTGAGCAGAAAAGAGTGTGAAACGCTAAAACAAGAGCGAACGCTGCTACAGGACAACCTGTACAGGTAACACTCATACATGCATGCATCTGTAAGTAGTCTCAGACAGTAGTCATCGGCCACCCACTGTTAATTTGCTGACCACCAATGCATTTTACGTACAGTAGTTCTGCGTGTTTGTGTTTCTCATTTAAGATGATCACAAAGAAGAGATAAGCTGCAGATAACTGCAGCCGTTCAGTGATCCAGTAATGCATGTGTATCATGTGTCTTTCTGAGAGGGCATGTGTAATGATATGTTAATTAGTTGTTGCAATTATCGGAAATCCAGGAGGTAACTGCATAATTGCTTAATGAGAGTTTCATATTACACACACACACACACACACACAGTATTATGTCCCTGAACTTTTAAAGCAAGCAGATGTGTTTACATGCATGTGAGGGCCAAATATAGGAAAACATGATGAAAACAGACTAGTGAGGTCATTTTCAGTGGTCTGCAGCATTCGAAATGCTCATAAATCATGTTTGTCAACAGGTTTCTGTGGGGTTTCAGGTTAGAGGATAGAAAAACCATTGCGTCTATGAGATGTCCTCACTAATATAGTGAAACAAATGTGTGTATTTGTCTTTTAGATTGCAGTGTGAAAACTGTCATCAGAGGCAGCAGTTGTCAGACACTCAGCAGCTTCTGCAGTCTGTGCGTGTTGAACTACAACTACAGGAACATATCGAGAACTCCTCGCACACTCACACAGGTATTTCAGAAAGCAGCGGATTCTTTAAAATGCTCATTACATATTGAAGCACAGCTGGTATATATATATGTGTGTGTGTGTGCGCGTGCGTGTGTGTGTGTGTGCAGGAGAGGGGCATGATTCAGGATCTGCAGTGGATCCGAGTGAGTTATTGGCTGAGATCAGACAGCTGCGTGTGCTGTTAGAGAGAAGCATCCAGACCAACACAACACTCAGACAGAGACTAGAACAACAACTACTGACCCGCACAGACCCCAAATCTACCATCAACATCAACTACCTGCTGCCTAACACAGGTACACACACACACACACATGCACACACAGACCCTGAATCAACCCTTAACATCAACTACGATGTTCTTGAACTACTGATGTGCCATATTTAAATGTTTTTTTCAGATGAAGCTGGTAAATTAGATGCTCTTCACTCACAGACGGACCCGTCTAGTGCTGTACATGGTAAATATAATTTAATATATAGTAAAAAAATAAATAAAAAAATGTATGTTGTTATTTGATCCAATCTGAACATGTAGGTCATCTTAACCTGTATGTGTCAGATAGAAATGTTGTATTTGTGTGTTTAGACAGTAGTAGTTCAGCGGACAGCGCCCCCCATGCTCCGTCCCGGCTGGTTCCGGGTCATCGGCTCTGGGTGGACCGGTGCGGCCGGCATGTTCTGGGGTTGATTGAAGATTATAACGCCCTGCACAAACAGATCAGTGAAGCCAAAAGACTTAACGCAGACATGGACAAACATATACAGGTCTGCAGCAGGGTGAGAACACACACACGCACACATGCACACACGCACACACACACACTGAGGGTTCCCACAGTCATGGAAAATCTGAAAATATCAGGGAATTTAAAAAAAAAAACATTTATGGAAAAATTATGGAAAATATCAAAATCTTAAAAAGTCTTGAAAGAATCATGGTAATTAGTAAAATCTAAAAAGTCATGGAAATGTTCTGGCAATTAATCAAGTCTAAAGTCATGGACATTTCTTTAGTGAATAGTTGAGTTTTTCTAGCTACAGTAAATATTGCTCTTGTGTCAGTAAATTGTTCATTTGAGTTAGTTCTTTTAAGTGAATTAGTCGACACGATTCACAAATCAGTATAATGATTCTTTTGCAAATCTATCTCAATCAAAATGATTGTTAAAATTTTTTATCCAGTAATCACCAATGCCTGGAAAGGTCATGGAAATTCCTTGTTTAAAAAGGGTGAGAACCCCCAACATGAGTGTTCTGCATGTTTATTGGGAATTAAGTATGTTTTTGTGTGTGTGTGTGTGTGTGTGTCAGACTGTAGATCAGTTTCATATGAAGAGTTTCTCCAGCAGTGTGAACACTTTGCAGCACGTTCTAGAGGAGGCCGCACAACTTCTCAAACTGCTCTGGAGAGTCTCAGTTCCCTCAGGAGATGGCACACACACTCAACAGGTAACAAACCTCCCTATCTACAGTATATGGGGGTGTAAACTTTCTACTGTTTTATATACAGTTAAAAATAATACCCACAGACCTGGATGAAATATCAGTATTTTTTTTGCTGTCAAAATGAACGCAAAATTCGTTTAACGCCACAATTTTTTTTGACGTTGTTAATGCGTAACGTGACCCTTTTAATAAACTGTAGTACATGAGATGCAAGTCAGTTTGCGCAGACGCCGCTAATGTCACATGCATTGACTGTTGGGAAAACCAATGGTGGGGGACATTATTCTGAGACTTGCGTCAGGCATTTTATCAGTGTAGCACTGCAGTAGAACATGCACAAAGCACTTATAAAGCTCAGAACGTGCCAGTGAAGGCAGCCTGTGGAGTTTCTGGTGCCCCACTAGGGAGTTAGTGCCCTACCCAGACTGCATAATATGCGTATAGGGTGTAGCGGTAATGATAACCGGCTAATGGAAACCCTGCTGCTGTCTCCAAGGTTCTGTCACACTGTCTGTTTCATTAGCCAATGCAGAAGTTGGAGACATTGCTGGAACACTGCAGGTGAACAGGGTTAACCCATTTAATCCCACAGGTCACAACTGAGTTGTTGATGTATTTTGTACATAATTTAAATTGAGTTGCTGTGTTCATGACTGAAAAATACATCTGGATGAAGTATATGTGTCCAAGATATTGTGATTAACTACAGAAAAAATTAGGTGATAAATTGCGATTGGATACTTTGTTTGACAGTATTTTTATTATACCTGTCTCGCTTTCTTGTCTTGTATCGTATCAGAATGAGCTGTTGAAGAGCGAGATCTCTCATCTGAAGGGTCGTCTCTCACAGCAGCAGAAAATGTTGACTGGAGCTGTCAAACGCCTGAGATCCACCAATCAGCTGAAAGAGGGCATGGAGCGTGTCATCATAGATCAGTGTAAGAGACGCGCATCTGCACGCTCAACATGTATTCAAGAAGAATATTCATTTAGAGTTAATATTTGTGCTGTTTCCTGTAGTGTCTCTTACTCACAGTGTGTTGAAAAGAGCCAGAGGAAACCTGGAGGTGAGCTTGAGTTTGTTTACTTCTCTTTTTTTAATTCTCAATGTTGGGCTGATTTACAGTCCACTTTATGTCTGTACTGTTCGCGCTCTATTAAAGCAATGGAACATGAGAGGTCCTGCATTAGTGATTTTATGATCATTTTTCATATATATATATATATATATATATATATATATATATATATATTATATTATATACACACACAGTGAGCTTGGACTTCCACTCATTGTGGAATACATTTTAAATTCCCTCTAAATTATTTTTTTTTACACATTTTTAAAACTAAGGTCAATTCGTTAAAATAATACAATTCCTTGTAAACTTAATCTGGCTCACAATGGTTTTTTTTTTCTGGTAGGGTTAATGGGTGACTTGGGACCATCCCACCAAGATTAGGATCTAAACAATTTACGGTCTCTGATGCTGAAATCCAAAAACACACATCGCTGCTTCTTAATAATAGTGTATTTTTGGATTGGATTTTGTTTGTTTGGTTCTCAAGATCTATTACAATTAATTCAAATATATTTTTATATAATTATTATGTGACCCACATTTGCATTTTGACAATTGAAAATGTGTAAAAATTTAACAATATATTCTGAACTAGAATATAAAAGCATATTAAGATATCTTTAATACGTCTGGAGTTATTGACACATTGGAAAAACACAAAAAAGTAATTTTTCCCATTTTTGGATTCACACCATTGGGTTATAATGCAACAAGTGGTGATGAAGTCAACTGATTTTAATAATATATCTTCCTATCTCTGTGTAAAAATAAAATAATGACACTGCCTAAAATCTAAGGCTTAAATAGTTATTTAGGGTTCCCCTCTACAAAATAATGGATTACTCTTTAACCGGAGCATGACTGCTGTGTCCCTTTTGATTTGTAAATAGTAACCCCAAAGAAACATGCAAAAAAATAAATAAATGTAACCCAAATTGGTTTAGCTAAAAATGTATGCCCACATATGTGGACAAGCCGGACTACGTTTATTCGGTCAGTTTTAAATAATACCAACCTATAGAAAGTTTAATTTTTTTTATATATATCAAATTATGTTTCCAGGAGTGTTGGTTATTCATGTTTTTGAGACGTTTCAGACATTACATCAGAAATTAGCATAATTGATTAAAAGTAATATCCAGCATCATCCAATCACTGCCAACCATGTTCAAATAAAATGATCCATTATAAACTCTGAATCTATGTACTGATGATCGTTGTCCCATGAGTGTCAAACATGTTGAGTGATCCAAACATCATCTGCATCCTGAAACTGAACTTTTGGTCGGATTTTAGGAGTCAATGCCCTTAACTGCATAGAGATGTTGTTTGGTCACGTGACTTTGTATGGTGAATGTTTAACCCTTCTGAACTGAGATCAGTTGGTTTAAATTAAATTATGCCAGGCGTATTGCGAAGCCAAAATACAACGTCCACGCACGTGGGGTTGCACGAGGTTAAATATTGAACCATGGCACTCAATATTTTAGCTTTCATCATCATTTGTTTATCTTTCATAATATCACAACATTTACGCTGAGGAAGTTTCTGATATTTGGTTGATTTTGACATGGAATAACCCAAATGTACAGTTCAACTACCTTTTTAGAGTTTTTTAGGCTTTTGGTTTCTTCTCAAAAAAGCTTTACAATTAATTATCGCTTAAGAAGAAAGATTAGTTTAATAAGGGGTTGTGTGTTTGTGCTCACAGAAGAGCAATTTTTTTATTTATTTGCATGTGCAATTAATAATAACAGCGTGTACACTGTTCTTTCAATTCCTATAAATTTGTTTTTTGCCTGTTTTTCCTCATGGCATAGTGAAGATTTCATTCATTCTTTTCTGTTGTCCTGACCTTAAAATAGTATATTTTGCTTTATACAAGTGTGTAAAGCTGTGTATTGATTTACTTGATTTTTTTTGTAGGACGTCCCACTGAGTGGCCTGTGACAAATGAGAAAACGGCTACTATGTCCAGTCCACAGTGAAATTTAGTGAAGAACACCTCACATTGCAGCTCTTTATTTATTTTTCTACTTTTTGAGGTACACCAATGCAATACAGGACACATAAGTCATGTTTGACATGGCTGTAAAGGGAAATGTTTTTATAAAAACTTGTTTTATCAAATGTTTGTCCTTAAATGGTTTTAAACAGCTTTATGTTCACTGCCTTTGCCCATGTTGTACTGCCCTGTCTAAAATCTAATATTTTGATGCAAGTGAGTGGTACATGCACATTAAAAGCTCTCATGTAAATGCATCAATCTGTCTTTTAATGTTTCTACAAAAGATCCTTTACAACACTAGCTTAGCTAAAGTTTAATTATAGGTCAAATAGTATTCCACGTTTTCAATCTTCAGTACAAGGTTAGCACACTTTAATGAAATCAGACCCTTTGCGTCATTGTTAGTTTATTATGGTTAAGAGAAATATATTGGCAATTAGCACATACAAAAGCCCATGGCATATAACGTCTAACATTTTGGAATTATTTACATGTAACTACAAAGGATGCAGGAGAAAACTACATTTAAATGTGTAATGACAGTTTTCAGCTGCTATTAGGACTGACAGTTTTTCATATCTATCTGCTTTTAAATAGAAAAGACTCTCTGTGTAGTGCAGGTAAAAAACCTTGGAAACCTGATTAATTACATGAAGTTTAACGAATCCATTCAGATCTCTCAATTTGCAGCTTTTCCCAAGTATTGAGCTCTGATTAGAGCAGTAAATTTGAGATGTTTGCGTATCTAACGTTGAACGTGCCGGACAAAGGCTTGGACAAGCTGGATGAAAGGCTCCAGGCCCTCCAGCGTGCCCTTAGATCCCAGTGTGGGTGGTTTGGTTTGTGGAGAAGGAAGCAGCCCGCTGGCGGGGGAGGATGGGGAACCTCGCCGGAAAAATCAGAATAATGTCGACAACAATGTACTCTGATAAAAAAAACGAATTAATCAAGTTAAAAACAAGGAACTGATTCTGATTTACTTACAGGCCATAAAACCACCATATAATTAATTAATACCCACTCAGAATAAAATGAGCTTCCAGTAATGTTGGAGATTTGGGTGGTTTGTAACTGGTTTACACTCGAGTATAACCATCATAATTATTACATACAAAAATATTTCAAAGTAATTTGAGTCATGAATATTAAGTTTTCTTAGTTAGCCCATTTGACCAACAAAATGTCAAAATATCAGATTTTATTTATTTATTTCTCCTGGTAAATATACACATATCCGAGTCAAGTTTTCTTAGGTTACCCCATTTGACCAACAAAATTTGCCTTTCATAAAAACATTTTATATATATATTTATTTTAAAGCTGTCAATTGATAAATTATTAAAATACATTTTAATCAAATGGTATGCAGATTAATTGCAATTGAATATTTTCTTAGAAAGCCCCTCAAATAATAATGTAGATAATTGTAAAGCACTAAAAAAAGATGGTAACACTTTACAATAAGGTTCTGTTTATCAACATTAGTTAACATATAACAACGCACAATCCTTTTAAAGCTTTAATTAATCTCTCAAATCAAAAGTTGTGTTTGTTAACATTAGTTAATACACAACTTAATCAACAATTGTATTTTTATTAACTAATATTAAAGATATTGTTAACTGTATGTTCATGATACTTGTTGTAAAGTGCTACCAAAAAGTGCCTTTAGTATGCAATATTTAGTTTATTTCCATATTATTGAACTCATGTCATCATTGGCCTACAGTTCACAGCAATCTATTTGGCAATTGAATCGGTGCGAGAGAAATTTATTATGAGGGTTTTTCCAAGGACGTGTCAATGCACACCTGTGTCAGACGCTTTTGGAGCATCTCGTTTGCATTGTATCATAAACATACCGTTTTTAGGTCGCTGTATCAAGTTAAACATAGTTTGAAGCTTAGAAAAAAAAACATCTTGAGATCACTGCTTTCATATTTGTGCTTCAACAACGTGTTCTCATCTTGTTTTGTCTGCTATCAGTGAGTGTGGTTTGTATAAGCTGCGCATTGCCCAAACAGCTGAATTTTCGAGAAAACAAGTGGTACTTCAAGCTTGAATTGCTGAGATGGAAAGAATATTCCTCATCACTGTCCAGGGACACGAATACCTGTGTTTGTTTTTTTTAACGCGTTATTTTTAATATTATTAAATCACACTGAATTAACACGTTAAATTGACAGCCCTAATATATATATATATATATATATATATATATATATATATATATATAGTGAATTTTTTAGTCACTAATCATAAGTTTTCTTAGGGATACACCATTTGACCAACAAAATGTGCCTTTTCAAAAATGTCAAAATATCTGTGAATTTAACATTCGTTTTCAGGTAATATATATACATTTCATGAATATCAAGTTCTTAAAGTTACTCCATTTGACCTCATAAAAATGTTCAGGTTCTGATAACTCACCAGCTCTGTGCTGAGCTCTTGCTTGAGTCTCTGTTTGACTGTGGGTGAAACTCAAGGATCTTTTAGACAGCGAACAGCCTGAGAGATCAACACATAGAAACAGTTCTCCATCGAGAACTTCAATAAAGACCTAGAATGAGAAGAGGAACTTTATTAACTGTAGAACATTATATACATTAAAATCACACTATAAATAGAGTTTCTCCTTACTTCAGTGCTTGTGTGTCCTCAGGTGAGACAACTGACTCTTTCTTTTTTTCAATCTACAATGAAAAAAACAGATAATCATATTAACAAATTAGACACACATAACATGTTCTACATTAGTTGAAAAGATTAAAAAGGGAAAAATGTTAGCCTACCTCTCCCAGCATGCTCAGAGCCACATTAATGGTGGCCAGCAGTGTTCCAAATGATGGAGCCACATCAAAGGCAGGAGTGGTAAAACTCAACACAAAGAGAGTTCTGTACTCCGCAAGGTCCATCGACTAAAATACAAATTTGCAATACATTTTTAACAAGTTTTCAAAACACAACAGGCATTAAGGTTTTCTTTATGTTAATATTAATGACTAACACATGTTTTAAAGTGTGTGTTTGTACTTGGTCCAGTAAGATCTGACAGCAGTCTGGTGTGAAGTGTTGTAATGTTGCCAGAGTTTTGCTGAGAATCTTTAACAGGCTGCTCTGAACCGCCTGCAGTGCTTTAGACTCCGCCTCCTCTATCTCTCCTCCCACTTGCTCTTTGGAGGTAGGCTGAGCTGCACACTGGGGGTGTGGTCCCTGGGAAAGCCCCTCCCCATTCTTTGCCTGAGCAAACCCATGCATATCACTTTAATTACACACAATATAATTCCTATTCATTTACTGCCCAACAGCCTGTTATAAAATTACAAAATAATTTACATTTTAATAGAACAGATTTTTGCCAATCATGTTTACACAAACCTTTTAATTAATTTTTATAAAATAAAACACATTGTGCACCATTAACAGTATATTATCATATTAAAAAAAACATTAGTAATTGCTCTGATTTAAGTCTCACAAGCCCTACATAAATAACCAATTCTTTTTTCATTTCAAGTCGGACATGAATGACTAACGGTTCAAAAAGTTTTTGTTTATTTGCTTAAAAGACTCGTCTCAAAAGACTCTTTTATTTGGGAATTGGACTACACAGGTCATGCTGTGTATTCGAAAGAATCGGCTCTTTCGTGGCTCAAAAGTCATGAAAATAATTTGATTCCAATTTTTTTTTTATTAGTTTGGAAGAAGATTCGGATTCATATGGAGGAGTGATTAACGTGTCTGTTGTCACACTGTGTCAGTTCTTCATATCTCATACCTGCAGGTAATGATGGAGCATTTTCTTGCTGTGAAGGAGGAATGTACACGTCTGACACAGATAACACAGATTGACCTGAAATACAAAACACACATTATTTAAAACAATATTCTCTCATTTCGTCAAATAGAAGGTGTGGACTGTGTGTGTGTGTGTGTGTACCTGTACGTCTCTAAGAAGCTGCGGCAGGTGAAACTGCCATTCTTTGCAGAAGTTGGAGAGCTGAAGCAGGAAGCCCACTGTGTGATCAGCCTCATCCAGACGCGACAGAGACTGAACCGTCCTTACTGTGTTCAGACACTACAACACACATTTGAGCAGAAGAGATGATGTCAACAAGCAATAAAATCGATCTGAAAAATACAGTACATATTGATTGTTCTACAGATTCAAAACAGATCAATTCTATTACGCATTTAATCAACATACAATTTTCACAGATCACTTTACAGTTACATCACAACTGAAAATATAGTAAATAAAAATATACAATCATTTGAGACTCCCCACACACACCTGCAGTATGCGCTCCTGATGCACCCCCACAAAGTCGAGCGCTTCGTTAATGAAGTTGTAACGGAGAGTTATAAGCAGACTTTCCATAAGAGACAAACTCAATCTGTACACACCCGGCCAGCTGGGAGCATCCTGACACTTGCGCACAAAT
The DNA here is from genome assembly GCA_032164185.1 of Moxostoma hubbsi. Taxonomy (NCBI): domain Eukaryota; kingdom Metazoa; phylum Chordata; class Actinopteri; order Cypriniformes; family Catostomidae; genus Moxostoma; species Moxostoma hubbsi. Next base: position 28,965,851 of record JAVLUX010000042.1, read on the forward strand.
GCCTGAGAGAAACAGGGATTCAAAACAAGAGTCATACATTTGTTTTAGAAGAGTAATAACAATAGAAATGTACAAGCTGTAGTAAAAAGACAGTACTTGAGTAGCTCCATTAGCTGGACCTTCATACACACTGAGGAGAGGAAGACAGATGCTCTGAATCACTCCAGCACCTGCGACCGCTGCTGCCCCCTACAGATCAGGAGAATAACATGAAAACAACTGGCGCATTGAGAAGTCTGATTCATATTAATAATTTCTTTTTTTCTAATACCAGAGAAAGCAGCATGAATGTGGGTTTGTGGTTTCTTCTACTACAACACAAGAGTATGTAAATGTATCTGTGAGTGTGTATCTTTGGTGTTCTTGTGAGTGTAAGCAGCAAATGAAGTGCCGCCTCAGAGAAGTACAGGTTCTGTTTGGACCGTAGGCTGAGTTCTAGAGCACCCAGAACTGACGACAGCACTGGCAGCTTCCTCACCACCTGTAGCCACTTTTCACCATCCCCATCAGCCCGACACAACTCTTTAGACAGATGAAGAGCCAAAACACACACCTGAAACACACAGAGTCTGGTCATGTTTAAAAAAATTATATGTGAAAAGAGTATGCAACTGATGTTTTTCAAACAAGTATTAGTTGTCAAATTACCTCGTTATGTTGCATTTGTAAGTCAGTAAAGTGGCAGTCAGATATCCAATCAAATAACAAGCTTGTAAAGAAAACATTCATATAGTGATTTGAAAAGTACAGGTACTTCGGTACCAAGCTGACACTAAAATAAAAAAGATATAACAAAACCAGTGTTTCTACAGTACCAATAGTACCGAGCACCGACTTAATTTAATACCTGGCCGATGTCTTATGACACATTTTATGAGCATCATGTGCTGTGCTTACTGTAGTAGATGACGGAAGTGACTCGTTCAATGTGACGCACACAGTGCCTGCAGACTATTTATTTATTCAATTAAATTGCAGCATTTTGCACTTCAATAATCACACTGGGTCATATAACCAACGTCTTATCCAGAGGTATGAACCGACTTCACAAGTTTGATTCAAAATAAATATACACACACACACACACATACATATATATATATATATATATATATATATATATATATATCATGAAGGAGGGAACCACACAAATTTATTCAAACTCATGATGGATTTTCACAGATAACGAAATACCCGACAGGTAAAGAATGCACAGATGAAGTAGGTTCTTTGCCAGAGAGACCGTTGTAAAACAGTTATAAAATCTTTCAAAAAGTTGGACAACACATTTTAACTACACTTATTATTTTCCAGTTAAAATAAAGTTCTAAGTTTGAAATCAAGGTGACTTGCTTCATTGTATAGGCTTAACCCTAACCCTGCTTAATAAAAATTACGGCATAGTACCACCTAGTGTCAAACTAGAGTTTTTTCTGCGACCAACTGACCAATCAAAATTTGGTTGACCCAAGACTCTTTTCATCGACTAACTTTTGGTCGACTATCAGGGGGCAGCACTAGCCATTTGAGTCATCACTGAGTCTGTCGTGTACTTGGCGCCATCTAAAGCCAATCCAGTTGATTTAGGGTTTCATAACGCTACTTTATATCTGATGACGTCATCTGATCCAAGAAAGCTAACATGTTTTCAGCTAGATTTTAAGATGCCAGATTCGGTGCACATTGTGCTTGATCAATCATCTATGCACCTTGTGTGTGGGAATGTTTGAAAGATAATCTGCTCCTTGAAGTAATGATATGTGATATTTTAAAAAAACACATGTTGTCAAAGAAATATACTCAGCTATTACTTGGTATATTTTTGTCTGTGAGTAAAACAAATAGGCTGGTTGTACTTCACTCTTTGAGAGCTTTCCATCAATATATGACACATGGCTATTATATGAGTTTCATTTTTTTAATGATTACAATAATAAGACTCTTGGGTGGCTTGTGTGTTTACATCAACACGGCTGCTACCTCAATAACTGCTATGTGCATAGAACAATCATCTCATAGTATGTTATGTTTACGTTTTTGCACTACTGTGTACTGGTCGTCGCTGCACTGTCTCTCATTGTGCCTATTGTCCTGTTAATTTTTTGTAATTTATTGTACTTTCCCGTACTTTTTGCACGTGCACTTTATATAGGTATGTTATTTAGTCTGTGTAGTCTCATGTGGTTCTGTGTTTGTCCTATGTTCTTTTATGTAGCACCATGGTCCTGGAGGAACGTTGTCTCGTTTCACTGTATATTGTACTAACTGTATATGGTTGAATGTCAGTAAAAACCACTTGACTTGAATATGTACAGCGCAATTTTTTTATAAATTATCAAAACTGAACACTTCTGATTTTTCTGCAAATTTGAAAGCACTTAATCTTAATCTTTGAAGCTTACTTCTAAGTTTTCAAACAATAACCATTTAGTTGTTTTGTAGTTATTAATAATTTTACTTTTTTTCTTTTTCTATTCAAGCTTAAAGGTTTAACAAAAACATGAAGCAATGTTCACCTAATTGAGAAACAATCATAGGAAACAATCTTTTGTTTTAATGTATTATTTACTTTGAAATGAAAACATTTTAATAGGCTAAAGGAGTGTGTTCAATAGCATATTACATGTCTTTTCAGTGGTATAGAAATTGGTATAGAGAATCATATTTTACTGGTACTACTGGAAATTTTGGTATCGTGACAACACTACATTAATTTCACTATCGATGTAGTTTTGGTTCATTTGTCCTTCTTTATATAGAAGTTCAAGTCAAGCGCATCGCATACAATATTCCACACAGTGTATTTTGATGGTATTCTACACATTATGGCACATGCAGTAGATCATCTGGGTATTCCATGTGCAAAAAAATCAGCAAACTTCAGTAACAGTTGGTAGTCTGTCAGTAAAGAGACACACTCATACAAACACACTCACTGAGTCTCGTTGGTCTTTCTGAACACTGTGTGGACTGTCTGTCTCCATGCTGTCTTCCTGAATGTCACCCCTTTGGATCATGTGATGCATGCTGTCGATCAACGCCAGGGCCTCGTCCTGAACCATCTCGCACACACATAACAGCAGCTGGGGCAGCTGTGTAATCTCTCCACCTGAACAAAAAACCATCAAAACAAAATTTAAAATTGATTGTATCTCCATGTGTAAACAGACAAACACACCCTACTGACCATTGAGTCCTTGAATCTGCAGGACTAAGATGAGCGCTGACAACAATTTGGCTTTGGTTCGGTCCATCAGCTGTTGTTCTTAGTCCTGCAGATTCAAGGACTCAATGGTCAGTAGCTCTACAACATCAGCGACAGAAGAGGAAGTAGAGCTGGAGCCGATACCAACACACACAAAGAGCAATCAAGTGTTAAAATTGTACATATATACACAAAAACAGACAGACACATGACAGATACATACAAACACACCTTTTCCACTGTTTGAGCAGGATGAGGAGCAGTGTGACCATCACAGATCCCAGACGCAGACAGAACACAGACTGAGACATCAACAGCTGAAAGAGAGATAATGTGCAAAAGGCCATGCTATTGGTTTGGTCTGCGCTGGTTTTCAATGGTTTTACATGTAAACATGCACTAGCAGGACGTTTTTGACTTGAATTGTATCTCGCTTGAGTAGTGTGTGTGTGAGGCACTCACTGCAGCTTTGGTCCCTTCCAAGACGTCCATAAAAAGTTTATGCCTTACTGAATCATCCTTCAGATGCATCACCTCAGACTGCACAAACACACACACACACACACAAGTTTGGTAATGATAAATAACAGCAGTATAACCCTGAGATCCTGATGAATCTACTATACAGAGAGTTGAGTGTGGTTTATCTCACATGACTGGTGGAGAGTATTAAGAGTGTCCTTCAGGCAGAGATGAGCATCTGAGATTCAGAGAGTGAGCACAGACCCTCCTCTTCACCATCACTCGCCGCAAACATCAGATCACGCACATAATCTGACCAGAACTCGTAGCGACGCTTAATGCTGAAACTCTCCAAAGCCGCCTTCAGAGACGGATCAAACACACCACTAGAGACAGAAAGAGACCATACATATTAAATATTAAGTTGATAAGATGGAGAATTAAATGCATACATATGTGTATCTTACCTGGCAACATAGTAGATCTCGAGGGCAATTATCTTCATCACAAAGGCACATGATTCCAGAACACATGGCTACAACAAAACAAACACGCTAAATCAGACTGAAAGACACACGAAACAGCATTCGCAGCATCTTCAATAATGTAACATTTCCAAATGAAATGATTAGCAGGGAATAATGCAGGAGAGGACTTGAGGATCATGACTGTTATGATATTATTGGTTGTAGAACAATACTCTGGCAACCACCCACAACACCCTCTTCTTGAGTTTAGATTGGGCAATAATCAGTTAATGTGTCAAAATGTTACTCAAACAGTTACATTTTATTTTATAGATAACAAGGGATATTTATTAAAGTACGTTTTCATTTCATGTTTTCTTGCAAACAAAACTATTCTAATTATTTAGCAAGAACACACACACACACCTCTGTGGTCTCAGATGTGGGTGGTAAGTTTCCAAGTAAAGGAGTGGTGAGATTCACCCAGAATTTTTCTCTGTAACAACAGAAGTTCAGATGGTTAGAAAAGTTTAAAGGAATATTCCGGGTTCAATACAAGCTTAGCTCAATCAACAGCAATTGTCACAGAGCCCCTTACCCTGTTTACACATGGCGCATTCGTTGACATTACGCACAGCTACTTGACTTCTAATAATTACTTCAATATAAAAAATAATTTCAAAAAAAGAGAACGGTTAGCCTACAACATGGGCACTGCAATATAACTATAGAAAAAAACTGTCCTCTAAAAACTATAGTTACTACAGTCTTTTTTTACATTTGTTAATATTAGTAAATGCATTAGGTATCATTACCTAAAAATTGACAAAATATTTTTTACAGTATTTCTTCTTTCGGCTGCTCCCATTAGGGATCGTCACAGCGGACCATCCGTGATCCGTATATCTGACTTGGCACAGGTTTTATGCCGGATGCCCTTCCTGACACAACCTCCAGTGGCTAGGGGACTCTCACTCCTCACCTACGGGGCATTTTAGAGTCTCCAATTCACTTAACCTGCATGTTTTTGGACTTGTTGGGGTAACTGGAGCACCGGAGGAAACCTACACGAAGATGGGGAGAACATGTAAACTCCACACAGAATGGGCCAGTTGAGCCAGTGCTAACCACTGAGCCACCGTGGCGCCATTTTACAGTATTTATTAATCTTTGTTAATGTTAATAAAATTTAAATAAAATGTTTCATTGTTAAAGTCAGTTCATAGTGCATTAACTAATGTTAACACATACAACTTGTAAAAATGGGATTTTAAAAACAATCAAGATTAATAAATACTGTAAAAGTATTATTCATAGTTAGTTCATGCAAACTAATATTGTTTACTGATGTTAACAAATGTAACCTTACTTCAGTGTTTCCACAATATTACTATAATAAAACCATAGTTAACATATGGTATTTGCATAGTAAAACCAAAAATATATATTTTTTTTATTATCATCACTATGGTTTCACTAAGAATATCAAGGTTAAAATATGGTTTCTGTAGTAAAACCATTGTAAATTTAATGCAAGGGCATGCAAAACTATTTCTGAAAAAAATTCCCGCCCTGTCATCTAAGGGGCTCCGTAATTAGTGGCATAGTGTTGATTATCACAAACAAATATTTAAATATTTTTTTTAAAGTTAAAATGGAGGTTACAGTGGGTTTAAATGCAGAAATGTGAAGCTTATAATTTTATAAAAGCACTTTCATTCTTCTGTTAAACCTCATGTATTATTTGAGCCATAAAGTTGTTTAAATCGTAATTTTTACAGACGTTGGGGTATTAGGGTTTGTTGACTTACATCATTGTTGAAGATGGGTATCCAGTACGCAAAACTTGCAGACGAAAAGTGTCAGCAAAAGCGGTGAACACATCTAATATGTTCCAGCACCTAAGGGATCACCACTAAGACTTACCTTTTGGTAAAGTCAAACAATGAATTGAAACGGTAAATCCAAAGTTGTATATTTTAAGTTTAAAAGAGGAGGGCTTCACCTTTATATTGTGAATGCGATACTAATAGTTTATTCTACTTGAATAAGATTTCAGTGAGCGTAAAAGTGCTGTGATTATCCGGCTGATCGTTAGATTACTGAATATAGAAAGAAGGTTCTCCTAGCCTGATACCATTTTATTTTAAACGTATGTTTTAAGTTATAGTTGTTTTTGGTTATTTATTTTTTAATATATATTTAATTAGGTACAAAGGGTACATATACTTTGTTGAAAAGCTACAGTACATTTTGGTGTCAGAGGGCAGATAGAGAAAACTGCACCTACTTGTTTTCAACTTAGAAGTAGGATTATGTAGGTTAACTGCATGTCCTAACGAATGCTGCAATAAAACTTAAGTTGTGATATGTTTGTGGAGGGTTTTATTGTTGCATAATAGGTACATTTGCAGATAATCGTAAAAATCGTGAAATCATGATTTTTTTTTATCAGGCAATAATCGCATCAAAAATGAACATCGTGATATCCCTAATCGTAATCAACATTATGCCACAGATGCTGTCGACTGAGCTTGACTTGTATTGACCCTGGAATATTCCTTTAAATGTTGCATGTTTGAATGTGTAAATTTTGAGGGGCTCACTTGGTCCTGAGCACAGAGAGAGCGCTGTCCCGTCTGTCCTGCCAGAGAGCATGGAGGAAGGCGAGTGCTGCCCTCTGCAGGAGTGGAGGACACCAGTAATTCCCCTGCTCTTTAAAGTCCAACAACTCCAACACAACTGACAGACAACTCCACTCGCCCAGAGAAAACTCCTACACACAGACACAACAGAGATAAAAATCAGTCTGTTACACACTGCTGTGCTCCATCTATCGTCTCAGATGACATATTTAAATGGAAATTTCTGTGTGACTTCTGACCTTTGCCCCCTCCCTGGCATCTTTGGTCTCAAGGTTGAGGAAGAGCTCGATTAGTCCAGGTTGTGTTTCCACAGCCACAGTGAGGAACTCAAGTATGGTGACTTTAGTGCGCATGTCTTCAGTTCTGCTCTGCAGACGTGTCAGAAACGCATCTCTTATCGCAGCAGCGTCACTGCCCAAACATGCATACACGGACATGGGAGCCACCTGGACACAGCACAAACAAACGCACAAGTTTTAGTATAATGTCGAGACATCGCATTGAAGTCAATCGTTCTTAAATTAAGCTACACTTTAGGCATTTGTAAAATAAGACATCATTTAGTCTCTTTATGGAGTCTAATTAAAGAGCCACCCTGCATTCGAATGTGCATACCACACTACTATACAGTGTGCCAAAAGCAGTATGTCAAATGCTTTTTGGAAAAATCAGTTATCTGCAAAAATCTATGCCGATATTGCCAATGCTGGAGGATTCTGCATCAAGAACAACTTGTTTCTGGCATCTAGAAATAAAAACAATCACTAACTGACAGTTTTCATCCTTATTTTTACCCTCACTTCAATGGAGATTTGATTTTGGTTAGATAAATCAAGTGCTCTAAATTAAATCGAGGGCATAAAAAAGTGACTATGGAAACGTGCCCAGTCAGCAAAAAGATCATGTCTTCAACTTCATATCTTGCAAATAATAAACTGTATCTGGGATTTTATTCATGTTGCACTCTTGCAGCCTCTTATGCCTGTGCCCGTCATAGTAAAGAAAGACTAAGGAAGTTTTTACCATTTTACATATCGATTTTAAAAACCATGAATCTGTTCTCTGCCTTTTCCACTACCTTAGTTATCAGTTGTACTCTAATATATACCAAGAAAGTTGATTTTGTGGTTAAATTGTACTTAAACAAATCCAGAGCAAGTTATTTCATTGGTTGTTGTTAAGACATAATACATTCATACTCCTCACTTGCATACCTAAAGAACGTACTTTATTAACAGCAGAGAACTGTTCTTCATAAAATGTAGTATGTATGTACACTTCTTGACACTACATGCATTTAGATGCAGCCTTAAAGGAATATTCCAGGTTCAATACAAGTTGAGATCAATCGACAGCATTTGTGGTATAAATATTGATTACCACAAAAATGTATTTCGACTCATCCCTCCTTTTCTTTATAAAAAGCAAAAATCAAGGTTCCAGTGAGGCATAATGGAAGTCAATCTGCAAATGTTAAAATACTCACCGTTACAAAAGTATTGCCACAAGACATAAACAATGTGTTCACATGATTTTACTGTGATAAAATCGATTTTTTTTATCCTTTTTAAAACCTTTTCTGAGTGAAGTTATAGCCAATTTTACAACTGTGTTGCCATTACCCTAAAACTACTGTAAAAATGAAAATAAAATGAAAAAGAACTTTTCAAGTGCATTTATAAAATTATAAGCTTCACAATTCTGCCTTTAAACCCTACAAAAATTGGCCCCATTCACTTCCATTGTGTCTCACTGTAACCGTAAAAGATTTTTGCGGTAACACTGTCACAGTCACAAATGCTGTCGATTAAACTTGTATTAAACCCGGAATGTTCCTTTGATGTTTTCTTTTAATGTGCTTAATGTGAAAACGAACAGATGCATCAAACTCGAGTGTGTTACCGTGGTAAGTCTCTTCAGCAGCTGTATGGCAAGTCGTGGCAGTGCTGGATCGTGCTTGTGGTAAATATACTTCGCCAGCACAGCGATCAGGTTGTTGCTATGACCACCTGAAAGACAAATGTGATGGTAACTTGAACATCAGACACTAGAAACTACAATCTACAAGTTCTCCCAGCTAGAAAGTTCTGAACTCTGACTAGAAAGGTCCAGTATCTGTTATGGGAAGTATTCCCAGACAATATTTAATATTTTATACTTATATTACCACTCACTGAATTATATTTCAGGGTTACCACTCCCATGATTTTTCTAAGTACATTTGTTTGTGATTCCTGGATAATGATAATTTTGTGAAGCGATTCAACCGATTTACTGAAAAGATCGGACTCAAAAGAGTGATTCTCTCACAAATCTAACATCACCATGGCTTGCAAGCAAGTCTTACTCTACTTACAAAAGCATTATCTGTAGCTAATGAAATATTTGAGACCAAAACCACAAAAGAAAATGTGTATTGACTATTGAAATTTCCATTAATTTTAGGGGTGCACTTATCAATCGACCAACCAATCTAAATCGGCCGATTTTCTTCTTAAATCCATAAACGGCGATTGGCGATCGTGCCTAGATTCATGGCTGATCTTTTTTGGAGCATGCATAACACTGCTTCTCTAATGAATGAGCGCTTGCTCAGCCCTTGAATCATACAGTACGAACGGTTTAACCTTAAATAATGGCACTGCGTCTTCACACATTTGCTTAATATTTAGTGATTTGTATAGCAACAAAACGCCAAAGGCGGTAAACAAATCATAAATTCTAATGATTTCTTACCGGAGCAGTTTTGGAGCTAGTAAAGACAACTTTCTTATTTTTGATCATATCTCTGCAGTGTGTGATGCTCACTTGGTTTTTACTGGTTGCCAGTGTCACAATGACCTTTGATATTGACAACAGAACTATTAATAACTGTTTTCAATACAAATAAATGTTAGCAATTCACAATTAATGTAATTTTACTGTGTGGGGGATAAACATAACTGCAGAATATAACTTGCAAAAGTGTGGCTAAAGGCACTTTTAAGAACATATCGGTATCGGACGATCTTTTCCTTGACCTTTGGAACCCTGGTGTATGTGCAGGCTAACCGTGCTGTGTTAGAGCTTGTTCTAAGGGTGATGCTGTATCAGACTGGGGTTTTAGTCTGATCACATTGTTGGTGACTGAAAACGCCAACTTCACTTTCTGGATCAGAACCTGTCTAGGTCCCTCAGAACCACCGCTGCGGACAGTCACAAATACATACATTCAATCAACCACACTGACTCATGTAAAGAGGACAAAGAGATTACAATTAAACCTTTAAGCTCGGATGGGCCCGTAAGAAAAAAAAAAGAAAAAAAAAAATTAAAAATATGAATAACTACAGTCTTGACCATAGGTATAGATTGAAAGTTTAGAAGCTACTTTCCAAAGCATATAGGCATTATGACCAAAGCTGAACAAGTGCTTTTGAAATTTGAATGTGTTCCGTTTTGATAATTTATTAAAAAGTTTGTACTGTACATATTATTGCAATCAGTAAAAACATCAAACTCATCAAATAGTCATGTGTCAATTGTTGTTGGAAAACTCTCAAAGAGTAGAACATAAGCAGCCTACTTATTTTACTCACAGACAAAAATATAGCGCATAATAGCAGAGTATATGTCTTTGACAATTATGTTTCACGTGAACAGGTGTTGCTCATATGCCGTGTTTTAGCTTATAACTTGACGAAAATTAAACAGAACATCACTTTTCCTATTATTACTATTCCTTAGATGATGCAATTATCTTTCAAACAAGCCCACACACAAGGTAATCGGATGCGTAGATCATTAGATAATCCACACATAGAACAATGTTACATAATAAGTTACAAATGACGTCTTTGTGTTTTTGTCAAGTGATTAGCCTTTAATTGTAGATATGCCACTGAAACAGGAAATCTTTAAAAACACCCTCAGAGCTTAAAGGGTTAAAGGTCAAACAAACACACAATGTACCTGCTGGGTTGTGCTGCCAGAACCATGTTAATAGTGTCCACTCCCACGCCCATGATGTTGACCACCGCCTGTCCTGCTTCTGTGTTGGCCAGACTGTAAATACACAATGACTGCAGACTGGGAGCACTGTAAGGGTCACATAAAGGTCAAATGTCATGAGGAAATCATGAGAATATTGTCTTTAATGGCAACAAACATGATTTGAAACATGTTCCAATCCTCTTCCTCATCTTACCTGCCCTCTGACTCACCCTCCTGACTCAGATTGAGAATAGCATGAACCAGCTCTAGAATCAGACAACCTGAGAGAGCGAAAGAATGAAAGAGTTAAGAGTGAAATAAATAAAACTTGTTTATTTCCTCTTATATACAGAGTAGGGAGTTGCCCAAGTACGTGTTTCGCTCACCAATCCTCTCCCTGACTCCATACTTGTTGTAGCGCCATTTATGATACGTGGGCAGCATCTCCTTCAGAACCAGCAGCACACATGGAATGAGTCCTCTGCTCTGAGTACTGCCCAACTGACCCTGAGAACAAACCAAAATCCAGTAAAACAACAAAAAACATATATATATATATATATATATATTAAGGGGTTTTAACGTGGAAAATACTATGTTTCAACAAAGACAGGTGCAAAATAAAATTTACATTTACATTTACATTTACATTTATCCATTTGGCAGATGTTTTTATCCAAAACGACAAACAAACAGAACTGTACGAGAACCCGGATGATGCGCATGGAGGCTTCAAGCTATTATCCGCTGCATCCACGCACAACTCACCACGTGCCCCACCGAGAGCAAGAATCACATAATAGCAACCACAAGGAGGTTACCCAATGTGACACTACCCTCCCTAGCACCTGGGCCAGTCCGGTTGCTTAGGAGACCTGGCTAGAGTTACTAAGGACACCCTGGATTCGAACTTGTGACTCCAGGGGTGGCAGTCCTCATCTATACTCGTTGTGCTACCCAGGCCCCAAGAAACCATAAATTGACATTATTAATGGACTTCAAATGGGAAAAGTGTTACATTTCAGAGTATGGCTCCTTTAAGATGTAGTAGGCCAAAGACTCTTGTGTGCGTGTGTTACCTTAACAAGTGTGGTCACCAGTCTTAAGAAGGCGATGGTCACACTGTACTCTCCTTTCGGCTGTTCGATCAACACCAGTAGGTTGCCAAAGTTGCCGGCCTTCATGCCCTCCGCACTGAAACAATTACCAAACAAATGTCACTCTTTGCCTGTCTCTGACTACAGGAGAGATATATGTTGCTCTTTATGTGTATCACCTGATGGTCTGTGCCATATTGGTCAGAGGGGTGGAAGTGAATGGAAGGAAGCCTGTATGATGCAGACTGAACCAAACCTTAATCGAGAGGAGAGGTAGTTAGTAAAGAGCTAATGGCTAATTTGGTATCCATATTAGGGCTGCAAATAACATTTATTTTGATAATCGACTAATCAAATGATTATTAGAATTATTATTCAACTATTCAGCGATTATTGCAATGATTAATCATTAGCTCTTAACTGACTATTCGGCTTGTGCCCCGAGTTAAAAGGTTGTATTAAATGTGCTTACTAACAACAGAGGACAAAATAATTTTTTTTAAATACCTCTAAATGACTCACTGTCTCAGTACTCACTATTTCAGTAAAAATTCATTGCAAAAAATCCTATTGTTATCAAGTGTTTTTGTCTTGCTTTCTATTTAAAATTGTCTAAAAATCCTTATAACAAGATACATTTACCTGAGAAGCAATATATAAATATTTTGACTTGCTTTAAGAAAATGTATCTTAAATATAAGTGTATTTTGTATATAAGTGTATTTGTTCACTTGGTTATACTTAAAGACAAAATATACTTATATTCAAGATATATTCTCTAAAAGCAAGTCTAAATATCTGATATGCTGCTTCTCAGGTGAATACATCTTTTTTTAAAGGATTTTTAGATATTTTAAAATATTTTAATTTTAATATTAGTCAACATTCTCAGATAACATTTTTTTCTTCTGCAATATAGCTGCTAAAGTAAACAAACATACATTGTTTTAAAGGAGTCTTAGATATTTTTATTGGAAAACAAGCCAAAACAAAAACAAAACATAAACGTATATTGTTGCAGTGTATAATGGGGTGAAAACTTCCTCTCTCACTTTTCTGTTCACTTCAATCCAACTTGCAAAAACCAAACTCTCGCTTATTAATAAAGCTGTGTATTGCCAATATTCTTCACTATAAGAAGTGCACAGTGACATATATTATAATTCAATAAGTCACGAGCCATCATGTTATAATCTAGCTACAGCAAGTATGCTCGAAGGACGAGTGTCCGTGCGTGTGTGCGTCACACAGGTGCAGTTTCATTCTCTCCTCCTTAGATCAGGACACTTTTCGCAACTCATAGAAAAGCTGCTGACTGCACAGAGAAATGACAGTTTCAGAGTTTGTAGTCATTTACTAGTGCCCGATATTATCGGATGATATTGGCATATTTGTTTACCAATATGCGCAGATATGAAAACTTTTTTTCAGAACATATAATGCAGAAAACAATGCTTTAGAATTGGAGTTATTACATAGTTTGTCCAGCAGAGCGTGCTCCGACTCCACTGTTTACAGAGCTGACAGTGGTTCTGCTGACAGGGCAGAGTTAAGCGGTGTCTTCTTGGCAAGCTGCTAACTAGTTTGTGAAATACATACTAAAAAGTTAATATACAATGACCCCATCTTTTTCCCTTTTCAATATAACTAATATAACATTAACCCTGTCCCTGACAACCACGTCACTCATGTTTATCACATTTGCTATGTTAGCCAGCTATAGATTGTCAGTGGAGTCAGTAACGAAGCAGATTAAAGGTAAACATCAGAGCACCTTTTTGCAGCTCAGCAGACAACGGTGCGGTGGTGGATTGTGTCTGTTGAGTGTTGATTTCATGCTACGTTGTTACCTAGTTGGTGAGATGCAATGCTGGTCCATCTTTTACTCTCCATGACAAGTTGTGCTTGTCATCTGAGTGGAAGCTAATGTATAAAAATGTATTCTCCAAACCGTTTTGTTCAGTATTCACAGTTTGGCGCCCCCCTTAAACTGAACAATTCCAGTCGTTGCATTTACAAAATGTAATATTTAAAATTCTGGTTTTCCACAGTTGAAAGTTTCCCCTGAACTTGTATAGCAGAATATGGTATAACGCCGCTGCCGCCATTTAAGTGTGGCAGGTGTAAATGCTTCTTGTTTTACAACCTGCCAATAATTGACTGGTAGTATTAATATAGTCAACATTTGACTGATACTAAACAGTACTGATGTTTATTTAGATATTTATTTGTATTCTTTATTTTAATTGTCAGCATTTGACTGATACTAAACAGTACTGATGTTTATTTAGCTATTTATTTTATTTTTGTTTATTCTTAATTTTAATTGTGGGTATTTGACTGATACTAAACATACAGTACTGATGTTTATTTAGCTATTTAATTTATTCTTTATTTTAATAGTCAGCATTTGACTGATACAAAACAGTACTGATGTTTATTTAGCTATTTAATTTATTCTTTATTTTAATGGTCGGCATTTGACTGATACTAAACAGTACTGATGTATATTTAGCCATTTAACTCATTCTTTATTTGATTTATTCTTTATTTTAATGGTCAGCAACTGACTGATAGTAAACATACAGTACTGATGTTTTTTTTTTTTTAGCTATTTATTGTATTCTTAGTTATTCTTTATTTTCTTAGTGTTCATTTCTAGAATTTGTTGACAATGTATAATAATAATGTCAAACATTCTTTAAGAAAAATATTTGTTTAAGAAAACCTTTGCATAGTCATATCGGTGCAAAATCGGTGAACAATCCACATAGAAAAGGTCTGTTTTCATTCCAGCTCAAAAATGTACTATATCAGCCACCATATCGCTAATCTGTGAATTTCCCCCCTCTAAAATCGATCTAAAAATCCCACATCAGTCGGCCTCTATTTTTTACATGACCTGCTTCCATATTAACTTTAACTTTAATAAAGCTATAACACATTAAATATAACTGCATTAAAGATATAATGATGCTTTAAAGACGCTCGACACACACAAGATTTGCTTAAGCGGAGCAGCAGCTCAGGCTCCACTTATTCCACAACAAAAGTGCTTCTGTATTTACTTATTTGGTATTTTTGTATAATTCCTTCATACTTTGCGATCTACATCACATGAAGCTGTTTGGAAAGTTTAGAGTGCATCTGGACTATGAGCGGTGTAATTCTTCCTCTCCTCAGTCTGGCACGAACAGCAGTGCTGCTCTCACGCGTCATCATTAAAGTTTTATATGATCTCAGGTTATGTTAAATGAGATCAAACGACTATTCGACAACAAAAGATTTTGTCGACAATTTTTTTACTGTCTACGTTGTTGATAATGTCAACCAATAGTTTCAGCCTAATCCATATAACAATGCATTTACCTTCCCAGGCTGCCGAGCTGCCAGAGCGATAAGACAGTTGACACAAGAAGTGATCAAGTCGACCGGGGGATTAATGACGGAGGTCAACCTGTCACATAAAACTTGAGTTATTTCAAGCCAACACAAAGGTAAAACACTATTTAAAATGCCACGACCACACTAAAATGTTTTAGTTTAAAAACATCTTTTTTTATCTACGTTTTGGCCTTTTGACAGTACAAAGGAGCTTTTCGAAAGCGTTCACCCAAGTGGATACATTTGAAAATGCTGTCTTTATTGAACAGGAAAAGCGAAATATCTGAAAAAGATTAAGTATTTGTTGTAGTGATGCAAACATGTGATCCATTCAACCCAAAATAATCAAGATAGTGGCCCAAGTTATAGTGCCGTTGTTGTGCCTGCTGTCCACTTTCTTCATTCAGAATTACTGTCCGGTGAAGGAACACAAGGACAATTGTGTTTCAGACCGTACATGGAATAGCTATTTTGTAGTTAGCAGATTTATAGGAATATTCTGTGTTCAATAAAATTTAAGCTAAATCCACAGCATTCGTGTCAATGTTGATTACCACACAGAATTTTGACTCATCCCTCCTTTTCTATAAAAAAAAAGCAAAAACCGAGGTTACAGGCACTGATAATGGAATTGAATGGGCTCAATATTTTATGCTTTAAAAAGGCAGAAATGAAAAGCTTATAATTTTATAAAACCACTTACATTAATTCTTCTGTTAAAAATTGTGTATTAATTGGGTTTAACTTAACATAGAAAAGTGTAGTAAGCGATTTTTTCACACTGCAATAATGTTTACTCACATACTGTTTACATCATGTGGCTATACTTTTGAAATAGTGAGTATTTTGATGTTTACGGATTGGCCCCACTAACTTCCATTGTAAGTGCCTCACTGTAACCCAGACTTGTGCTTTATTTTTTTTTTTAAAGAAAAAGGGGGGGCAAGTAAAAATCTTTTTTTGAGGTAACCAATATTATGTCACAAATGCTGTCAATTCAGCTTAACTTGTGTTGAACCCAGAATGTTCCTTTTATATAGTTTTTATAAGTTTCAGCGTGGACAACCAACTTTTGGAAAATGTTTGATAATGTGGACGGAGTGTTTTGAAAACAAAAAGGCAGTTTTCAAATGTACCCAGATTAATGTGGAAGTAGCCTAACTCTCAAATAAACAGCTTTAGAATGTAGAGAAATGATACATTGTATAAGTTTAATCAAATAACTTGTGAGTCCTTTTCAATGTTAACTATGTATATCTCACCTCTGCAGCAGCATGTAGATCCGTGATGCGAGCGGCAGCAGGCAGTCAGACACCGTCCAATCAGTGCTAATGATCTTATGAACCAGATCCAAGATGGGCTTCACTCTATCACAGTGTGCTAACACATCTAAAAAACAAATGGCTTCAACATAAACATTTGTTCAAACATTAAATTTCAACATCCAAATACAATATTTTTCATCATCTAATCAAAGAAATGTTTTTTACATCCAATAACAAATACTGTGCAAGCATTAGCCATGTAAACATCTATGCATTTTCATAAACACAAGAAACATGTGTGAATATGTGTGTACCTGCAGTAGAGATGACGTGCAGCAGCATCTCTATCTCACATGTGAAGAGTGTCCAGGAGCTGTAGGAATAGTTCCAGCGCACCAGGAAACCCTGTTCCGCCACAGACAGCTGCTTCCCCTCACACACCTGCCAGTAACAGCCCTGAGGCATGCACAGGTTCGTCTGCCCCACACCTGACAACACAGGTGACACAAAAAAAATGTCACAGAAGACACTTCAGAAACCAAAAATTCACTTCATGACTTCTGTTCTGTGCACTAACCCAGAGGATAGAGGAGTTTAGGAGTTTGTCTCCTCCATAGAGTGCCATCATCTCTGGAGATCACGTCATTGGGTTTGTGCTTATAGGCCTCAGAGTAGAATGACATCTTATCCAAGAAGGTGTATACCTGAGAGAGAGAGAGATTGATTAATGAAATCTGTTGCATTTAGTTCTGGGAAAGAGCCTAGTACAATTGTTTGCAAATGCTTTTTGGTTTGATATTTTATCATAAAATCTTGTTATTATATTTAAGTGTGGTTTAAGAGTCCAAATAGATTTTGGAGGCCACTGTATCCAATATTTATTAATGTGAATCCCCGGTAATAACATAAAAAAAAACTTCTTTGCAGAATAGCTGTTGTTTTTTTAAAGATTTCTCCATATATGATCTAAGATTGTACGTGTTTGTACTTTCTTGGCAGTAGATTTGTCAGACAGCAGGGCTGAAAGTAGCTGTAGTAAAGGTCCGGTCTTGTATGGAAACACACCCACGGCACTGTCCAGAATCACACCCAGACCCATGTTCGGCTTCTGCAGGCACAAGAGGTCAAATTTCAGGGTCACTTCAAAGCAGACAAAGTGAAAAGAAACACTGCAAACTGTAGAAAACAGTACTTTTAAAATGTTATTTGTTTCAACTCACCGACTCCCAGAACAGTTCAGCCAGACTTGGAGCAGCGAGAACCTCACATGCTGCATTGATCAGGTGCTATAAACACAGGATATAATATAACAAATGAGTCCATAAGCAATAAGGACTGTATTATCGACTACACAGTCTGTTGGTTTGTGTGTATTTGTACCTGCTGACTGCCAAGTGTGTCTTCTTCAAAAGACGTGACAACAAAAGACAAAAGACCATAAATGCACATCCGTGCAGTACTGGCTGTACACTAGAGAAAGAGAGTGAGAAAGTTAAAATTAAGTAAAAGTTATTCTCTAAATTGACTTTACATTAGACATTAACCAGTCAGTGAACACTGTTTTCTTACGTTATTCCCAGTGCTGCCGAGAGCCTGCAACATGTTAGTGATGTTCTGAAAGACCCCGAGCTGCAGCGTGGTGTGTCCCAGACGTCTAATCACAGAGCTCACATCTTCTGGACGCAGTGAGTGTCGCAGCAGAACCCAAGCCAGCAGAACAGCCCCGTGATGAAAGATGTCACCAAATGTCAACAGCATCTGATCCACCTCCTACATACACATGGCAAAAACAGGTGAGTGAGAAATGTAGTCATGTTTTTGAAAGCAAATAATGTTAAATAATACAGAAAGCTAAACCATGGTAAAATCACTGTAACTTGGATGTCTACAGACAAGTTTATTATATTATATTGTGTGTATCTTTGTCTTATGAATTCATTATGAATATATTACCTTATGTTAACATATACAACTTTTACTGTTTATATGTATTAGTATACATAGAAATTAACATTATAACTCTAAATTAATTCATAATGAATGCATTACTCAAATTTGATTCAGAATGGCTGTTTAATGTTAACAAAATATATAAAAAATATTAACAGATTAAATAATGAAAGAGAAACTTGCTGTTTAATCAGTTATGATGTCTATTGAAATCAGATTATATAATACACAAAGATAAATAATATATTTCCATACAGTATTATGAACTGTATATGATTCAAATGAATATATTTATATTATTATGTATTAAAATGGACTAATTCACATGGCTGAGAAAATACTCTTATACGTCAGACGGTGCTCTAGAGAGATGGAGATGAGAGATGTAACAGGTGTTTCTCAGTAGTTCTGGTAGCATTACACCAAGCATTTTTGCTATTTCTTGTCAAAGGCGCTGTAAATTGAGGCAGTGCCGCAATGGGAAACGTGGCAAAACTAGACCGCTACAACCTCGCAGGTTTATACATCTGTAACATCTTAAGTTCAAGATATATGCAACAACAACATGCTTCTCAAACTAAAATCAAATGTTTAATGAGCTGCTGAATGCTGGCTACACGAGAGAGAGAGAGAGAGAGAGAGAGAGAGAGAGAGAGAGAGAGAGAGAGAGAGAGAGAGAGAAATATGTTCATCTATATTGATTGGTTAACTAATTCTCAACTACACGTTAAAGTGAAAAAAAAGTATGCGGGAATTCCCTGCACTATGATCGTTGAACATGCAGGAATATGCACAATAACTGCAAGCCCACACCAAATTTGAGACCATGACTGCCAAATGTTTTAACCATTTTAGAGCTCCTTGGTTTTAAGCAGTCCGAGCCACTTGTTGTTAAACTTGCATTTTCCAATTGTTTGGTATTTGATTACTCCACCCCCATAATCCAATTTAGCGTATCCTGTGCCAATTTAACAGCTGTTAGCATTCAAATAATTTACCATTGTTATTAACAGCCAATTAAAAGACATGTTTGCCATTTTAAGAGTCTTCTCTATTCACGGCCCAAAATATAAGTCCTCCGCAAACAATATTTAAGACTTCTTGAATTAAGATATTTAAGGCTTTAAAAATATTAAAAAGTGAATTTAAGCGAGAGTTTTTTAATGCACACCTTATTCTTTAAAAAAAAAAATAAAAAATAAAAAAAAAAAAAATCACATTACACAGCAGATGCACTGGAGGACAGGTTGCGTTATAACAAACATACAATGTGATTTTAATACGTTAATAATGATTGATAATATACAAATGCAATTAGCATATGTGCACACCCATGTTGTTTATGGTGCAAGGGATTCTGAATTTGTCATAGCAAAAATAATTAGCTCTTCTACTTGTTGCTCTGGAATTAATACACTATTTATTTGACATCAAAAAACACTGCCACACTGTTGGTAACAAAACATATACTGTCATTTTAAAAAGACACTGGTTTGATCACATAGTAATTAGTAATTGCAATTGGACCATTAGCATTTTCTGCAACAGATAAACTATGATTACTAAACCACTGCTGTATGTGATTTGTCCTCATTTGGTTTTACCTTGCAAACGTCCTGTTGGTTGTAAAACTGGTGCTGTTCGGTCCGGTCCTCCAAAGCACATTTATGCAGGAAGTCAATGTCCATCCCCTCCACAAGAATCAAAGAACTAAAATACCTGTTGATGAGACAGTCAATTATGTTAAAATATTAAATCAGTGTTTGTGTGTGAATAAGAGGCAGAGAGAGAAAGTGTGTGTTCTAACCCAATGCGATCAACCAGTATGTCCATGCTCTTGTCAACAAGGTGCCGATTGGTTTGGCGCTGTCCAAAGCCCTGCTCCTTAAACAAGCGCATGAAGGACAAAAGGTCTATGGGTGGCATCTCAAAGTATGCATAATACAGGAACAAGATCTCCAGCAGAAGGGCCTGCTCCTTCAGACACTGAACAAACCAACGGGACACCTGCCTCTCCGTCTACATAGCCAGAGGGAGAAAGAAAGCTACTAAAATTAATGCAATACAACAATTAAATCCTGAGATTATTAATGGAATCATGAATACATTTGAGTAGAAAATGTGCTCAATTATCATACAAAATGTAAAAATAAAAATTATTTTGTGGTCCTAAAATGGGCTTCATGTTCATTCAGAACATAAAACATCTCTGAAAAATAATAACCTCCTTGCACATTTTTGTGCTGTCTAGAAATTTGAGCAGATTATAGATTTTCTTCACCATCAGGTTTCCGTGTGTCTCCCATGTAGGAGCTTCTGATTTGTACAGTGACTCAAACTGATGCGTGTAGTTGGACACCAGATCCTTCTCCAGTTTGCTCACACAGGTGGAGTACTCTGCCTAAAGAGAGAGGAATGAATGGGGATCAATCAAGTTTTCTGGAATGTCTGGTATAACGGTGGATCGCTTTCATTGTCGGTTTACCCTGTATGGATGTCTCTCATCCTGGAAGTATGTGAGGAGGTGTAACACACAGCGCAGAACACACAGTCTCTCTTCATAGTAGTAATCTACTATCTGTACAAAGAAAACAACACCAATAAATGTTTTAGCCAAGTACTGATTAGAAAGAGATGAGTGAGATAGAATATTGGCAGAGACAGGAAACAGATGGCAGACAGACACATGAGATGTTCTCACTTTCAGCAGCAGAGCTTGACTTTGTCGCTCATCATGTAGTACAGCCTGATGGAGAAAAAAAAAAAAGAGAGAGACTAGTAAACCATTACGTCGAATAGAACTAGCATAGAAATCTCATGTAACCAGATATTTGAATATTGGCATAAAGTCTGTTGTCTTCCACCTATAAAGAAAGAGGCTGTGACCAATATGCAAATTTATCAACAGCATGACACAGGATGAAATGGATGACATCACAATAATAGACGAATAGGTTGTAGGTTATAAAAATCAGTGCATGTATTATGCATCTTCATGATTTTATGATAGTTTAACTAGTATAGAGTGCAAAAGTCTGGTCCTGGAAGTAAAAATCCCATTAATTTATTCCATAGACAAACTGATTTTCAACTTTTACTTATAAATCTTTAAAGACAGACCTACTGTGAGCTACAGGGTTGTTCATCAATGGTATATGTTTCCACTGAACTCATCTGTCTGAATTAGTTCAACTTCATTGTTTAAAAATTGTGTTTGATAGCGGAATTCATGATAAAAACAACTACTTTTCCCATGAAACATTTATACAGAGAAAGATTCACCAATCAGAGAACCGCGGCCAATGAAACATGTGAAACATGCCTCGGAGCGACCACCCACTCCCATGATGCATGGTGAATGATGTAATCAAGTCAGTTTCCCTTCAACCTTAAACTACTTATATATTTGTACATATCTGAATATTTTGCAATAAATATATTGTTTCTACACTTATAATCAATAACCTAAAAATTGTTGCATTCTATAATACATTATATTTCACATGCCTTTTTAAATGAGCTAGCTCATAAGCTAGCAGCACCACATTGGAAAAATAATCCAACTGCCAACTGGCCCATTTTGGCACTGTTTTGAGAACCATTTCACCCCGATGGTAGAAAAGAATCGACAGTGGTTCACAATATAATCCAATCAGAGCTTGTACCTTTAGAAAAAGCTCTTACCATTTGCAGGGCTCCAGAATAAACAATTATGACTAAGAATGGAAATATTTAGGTGCCAAATGGCTATTTTTAGTTACCAAATTATACAACTGCTCGATTTAGATGGTTATCAAAAAGCAAGACAGAAAGCCCAAGAAAAAAAAAAGAAAAAAAAGCTGATAAATGAATAATAGGCAGATTCGGGGTTTTTTAAAACAATATTTTTATATAAAATGTTTTCAAAAAATGCCTAGTCTTTCTTGAATGTAATGGGGCAGCCCAGACAGAGAGGCTGCAAGAGTCCAAATTGAATGAAATCCAAAATGCAGTTTATTGTGCAGACAAAATCCCAATAATAACCAGAAAGAAAGAAAAAAGATTCGGTGCACAACGCGGGACTCTTTTAATTATAAACAAGGCTGAAATACACTGGGCACTCTTATTTTGATGTCTGTTCTTCCAGGTGCTCTCACGAACAGATAAGGGAAACAAAATGTGTGAAACACTACAAAGTGAACATTTTCATATAACAAAATGGGCTGTAATTCATCAGTGATCGCATCGTCATTAGGCTGGGATAGGAGAAAGTATTTCAACACCGAAAAAGTTCCATAATTCAGTTATACATTATTGTCGCAACTAATTATTTTTGGTCGTGCTTGAAACCATTTTAGATGCAGTCAGAAGCCCTGCATTATTGTGCATAAAATGCATCAGTCAGTCCATGTATGTGCTGTCCGAGGCTGAGAAACAATGAGATCTCACCTTGAGTGTGTTTCGAGTCCCTCTGTAGTCTTCTTGGAGGTAACACTTGAGAATCTGAACACTCTGCTGTTCATCCAAACCCTGACATACAAAACACACAAAAATAACAGATAATTTCTATTCCTGAAGTCTCAATTAAGTCAGACTTACAATGTCTGTATGTATAATGTCAGTATGTGTGTATGTAATGACTTACAGACTAACTAAACAGCATACACTGATCAGCCACAACATTAAAACCACTGACAGGTGAAGTGAATAACATGTATTATCTAGATACAAAGGCACTTGTCAAGGGGTGGGATATATTAGGCAGCAAGTGAACAGTCAGTTCTTGAATTTCATGTGTTGGAAGCAGGAAATATGGGCAAGCGTAAGGTTCTGAGTGACTTTGACAAGGTCCAAATTGTGATGGCTAGACTAGTGGGTCAGAGCATCTCCAAACAAGCAGGTCTTGTGGGGTGTTCACAGTATGCAGTGGTTAGTGCCTACCAAAAGTGGTCCAAGGAAAGACAACCAGTGAACCAGTGATAGGGTCATGGGTGCCAAAGGCTTCTTGATGCGTATGGCTAGCGAAGGCTAGCCTGTCTGGTCCGATCCCACTGAAGGGCTACTGTAGCACAAATTGATGAAAAACTTAATGCTGGCCATGATAGTAAGGTGTCAGAACACACAGTGCATCGCAGCTGCTGCTGCATATGGGGTGTGTTGCCGCAGATCAGTCAGAGTGCCAATGCTGACCCCTGTCCACCGCCGAGAGTGCTTACAATGTGGATGTGAGCATCAGAACTTGACCATGGAGCAATGGAAGAAGGTGGTCTGGTCTGATGAATAATGCTTTCTTTTAGATCATATGGACAGCCGGGTGCATGTGCATTGTTTACGTGGGGAAGAGATGACAACAGGATGCACCGGGAAGAAGACAGGCTGGCAGAGGCAGTGAGTTGCTCTGGGCAATGTTCTGCTGGGAAACTTTGGGTCCTGGCATTCATGTGGATGTTACTTTGACACGTACCACCTATCTAAAGATTATTGCAGACCACGTACACCCCTTCATGGCAACGGTATTCCCTGATGGCAGTGTCCTCTTTCAGCAGGATAATGCACACTGCCACACAGCAAAAATTGTTCAGGAAGGGTTTGAGGAACTTGACAAAGAGTTCAAGGTGTTGACTTGGCCTATAAATTCCCCAGATCTCAATCCAATTGAGCATCTATGGGATGTGCTGGACCAACAAATCCGATCCATGGAGGCCCCACCTCACAGGACTTAAGAGTATCTGCTGCTAACGTCTTGGTGCCAGATACCACAGGACAGCTTCAGAGGTCTAGTGGAGTCCATGTCACGACGGGTCAGAGCTGTTTTGGTGGTACTAGTGGGACCTACACGATATTAGGCAGGTGGTTTTAATTTTGTGGCTGTTCGGTGTATATGGTCTTCATATGGATGAGAATGTGACTATGATCAGCAAAAAAGAACTTTTTGTGGCATGCCTTACAAATTCTGTCTAGGTAGGCACCTCACTAGGTTTTGAAAAAATGTGAATGTGCCCAGCCACTCACCAGCAGTTTACTGATTCTGAGGCCGAAGTCTTTGAGAGCTAGTGCTGTGTCTTTATCAGCTTTCAGCTTGTCTGCGGCCAATGTGCTGTACATAACATTTAAACATTCAGTCATACTGTTATTAAATAATACCAACAACTGTTTGAGCACAAATATCATGCATTAAGTAGACCACTGAGAATGTGTTGTCAAATGATCTAATGGAGTATACTGGCTCATACAATCAAATGGCAGAGCTTTTCTCTAATGAAGTGTTGAGAGGTGATTTCTAGACGTTGAAAGCATGCATTACCTGGGTGGTTTGTAGAAGGACAAACCCTGCAGAAGTCTCTCCCAGTTCCGATCTAATTCTGCTTCGATTTGGGCCTGTTATTTTAAATAACAGAGATGAAGCCGAGAGAGAAACTTAAGACACATTATACACAATGCTGTACAACAAAGTTCATAATAGCATAACAATTCATGATAAAACAGCTTTATTATTAATTATTTTTCACGTTACCTGCTTCATCACATAATTGTATGTAACTTAATAAACAGGTAAAATAATGTGGAGCACTGTGCATTTATGCTGTTACTAAAAGACAGAACAATGTATACAAAATAAATGGTTAGCAATTTAACTAACTGGTTCTCGGAGTGCAGATCTCCCCAACAAGATCGTCCATAACTCTCGACTACTCCTAAATAAATACATATTATGACATTTAGTCTGGTTCAACTTCACAGACTTAAACATCCAAGTTTCTGAAGGTATAATATAATATGGTTTAGCCATTATGGTGTTTATAGGGCCAAACACTATTTATTTTACAACATATTTAACCATGTATATATCATATACACACACAACATATAGGCTGTACCCTGTACATAAATATACTAAATAGATATAAATTATGAAGTTTTGCCATAATTTGTCAATAATATGGCATCTATAGGCCAAATAATGTATATTTACATCTACATGTAAAGTATTTACACATGCCACATATATCCTACATACATTAATATGTAGTATAGATATGTTTATAGGTCCTGTTGTATTTACACTCAACATATAGGCTGTACCCTATACATAAATATGCTATATAGATATCAATTATGAAGATTCACCATAATCTGTCAATAATAAGGCATCTATAGGCCCAATAAATATAATTGACATCTTATATATATATATAGGCCTACAGTATTTACACATACCACATGTATCCTACATAAATTAATATGTAGTATAGAGATGTTTATAGGTCCTGTTGTATCTACACTCAACATATAGGCTGTACCCCATACATAAATATGCTATATAGATATCAATTATGATGTTTCGCCATATAATGTGACAATAATATGGTGTCAACAGGTCCAAATCATATATATATTTACATCTTATATATATACTATTTGTTTACACACCACATGTCTACTACATAAATGAATATACAGTTTAGATTCTAATAAAAGTTTAGCCATTAGGTGCCTTATGTTGTTAACATGTCCAAACCGTTTAAATTTATATCCTATTTAAACTGTATACATACTAACCATTCAGACCGTTAGAATATAAATAAGTTGTATAGATACGTGCATAATCACACAATTAAACTAATTAATGACTTTAAACTCCAGCAGCTCGTTCTCTCCAAAATAAATGTTGAAATGTTCAAAATTATAGAAGATGAATGTCTTTACTTCATAACATGTTTTAACATTTAACGGCTTTTTAACTGCTTTTGAAAACTGACAGGATCATTTGAAATTTGAATTTCAGTGGCGCGGGTCTGTAAACAGCATACACGGACGACTTGTGCAGCCGTTTTTTCGTGGAAATATTTCACAGAGATTTTGCAATTGAATATGATGTATAAAATATCGACGCCCCTCGAATGACAAATTTCACCCGAGCTCTCTGAAAACAACTCCGGGAAGTTTCTCTTTCTTCCATTTTACCTGACACACATCTCAGAGTACGCCATAGTTTCCCAGACCACGTGACCAGCCCTCAACCACACCGGCGAGAGTGCCCCATCACATGGCTATCTAATATCTACAATTATAACATTTAGAATTGTTTTTATTTTTTATTTTAAATTAAACATTTAACAATATTATCCAAACAACAAACAAACAAAACAATTCTGGAATAAGATGTCTTTGTGGTTTGAGCTGGGTGTCATGACGTCATTGGCATGGCTGCCCCCACCCGACAGAGAGTGAGCAGCTGATCGCATCGCACAAAGCACGAGTCACGGGAAAACATCAGGAAGATTACGCTTCTCACCCAGAAACAAGCGTGAAATCCCGGCGAAAGCGGTAAGATAAACCGTCATTTGGTGTGAAACGGTGTGTCGGTGTTTACTTGCAGCGCACGCTGTTAAATGAACCGCTGGTGTAACAGTGAATGAGCTGTCATGTCTACTGATCCTGCATGAAGAGCATGTCGCCCTCTCTGCCTCTGTCAAACACTATAAACCCTCTCAAATCCATATGTATACGCATATGTTCCTTTCTATTCATAATCATTGTTAAGACCGACCATTCCCATTCAAATGGCCTCAACATGGATGTATTTGCAGAACATCCATGCATTAATAATCTAATGTGCTTTTAAATGATTCAGGTGCATGTAATGCAGACACCATGGCTGTCAAACAATCTTTTTCTGGGTATTTATAAAGCTCTAAGCTATTAATTGTATTTGACCATTTTGCATGTTTTATGTTAAGGTACAGTAAAATAAGATTTGTTTAAGTATGCATGTAGATATATTTTTAATTACTGTAATGCCATTAAACATTTTACATGCGCTGACACAATTCACTGTGTTTGGCAATAACTGGTGTTGGGTGTTCAGCAGTGCTAAAGTTCACCGTGTCAAGGGTTCAAATGCTGTTGAGAAATTTTTACATTCTCTTTTAATTTAGCCGTGTCTGATTTTGAGCTCTCCACTCCTTTTTGACAGTATGATTGTGTCTCAAAACTATGTGTAATGCCTACCTAAAAAGCATTTTATGCATTATATACATGTATGCATTTGGCAGACATTTTTTTTTATCCAAAGTGTCTTACAGTGCACTTATTACAGGGACAATCCACCACGAGCAACCTGGAGTTAAGTGCATTGCTCAAGGACACAATGGTGGTTGCTGTGAGGATCAAACCAGCAACCTCATGCTTACAAGTCTGTGCTTTTAGCCCACTACGCCACCACCACTCCATTATCTGCCCATGATGCCTTTAAATTCTGTCCGGATAGGGAGCTCACTGGTTTTTTTAGACACAGCCAATATTTAGGTGCCATCATGTGGTTCTGAATAAATTAATTTCTTCATATCAGTGGGATTATCCTTATGGGAAAACATAGTATTCCATGGAACATGAGCAAAAAACAAAACAAAATGTAATAGAAATGTACTTTTTTTTTATTGAGTAGCAATATTTGTCCACTGGAATCCATTTTCAGGGGCATTTTTTACCTTACCATATTAAACACACTGTGTGTGTCGTCCTTAAAAGGTGCTGTAATTTTTTTTTTCATGGAAATGTATACAAAAATGTTTCTGCTCCCTGAAAGATATTAATAAAATAAGTGTTATGAGATATCTCACTGGTAGACTCTGCAATCAGCAAACAAAACAGTGTCCACGAGCTGCGGACAATGACGCTTTCTGTTTGTCAATAATTTTTCGCTTTCTCATAGTATTGTAGTTGCAGCCAGTTATTTAGGCTTAATGCCATTTTTATGCCATGTTTTTCATACCAGTTGTCAGATGAGGGCGCTATTTTGCTGCGGTTCTGTTTGACAACCGTGGGATGACGTCCTTCTGTGGTATCTATGATATGTGGGGTTTTGGGAAAAGGGGGCGTGGCTAATTCAATGGCTCAGCTCGTTGAAATTCCAGAAAGGCAAAATCGCTTACAGCGCCATAAAATATTATTCCTACTCATACCATTATTCATATTATGACAAACTAGTTATTGATATTGAGAATTTAAGTTCATTGATTGATTACATTTAAGTACACTGCCTGGCCAAAAAACAAGTAATCATTTGGATTTGAATAAGCAGATGTTTAAGAGCCTATGATTGGATCATTATTGCAGTGATTTAATATGTTTCAGATGGCAACAATTCTTTAAACCCAAAGTGATGCAGTGTGTCATTTCTTAAACAACCATGTTGGAAGACGTGTCCCGTGGTCGTTGAAAAGAAGTTACTGTGAAGGGGCAAAATATTGTCCTGCATCAAGCAAAGAAAACAACTAAGGAGGTTTCTGAAATCACTGAAATTGGGTAAAGAACTGTCCAACACCTGGAAGGATAGTGGCGAACCGTCAGCTTCACTGAAGAAATGTGGTCGGGAAAATAAATCTTGAATGAATGTGATCGGAGATCAACTAAAACACTTGAAGTCACATCATAAAAAATCGACAGTAGAACTCACGGCTATGTTTAATAGTGAATATAAGAGCATTTCCACTCACACAATGCGATGAGAACTACATGATTGGGACTATAGAGCTGTGTGGTCACTTGTTAGTGAGGCTAATTGGGGAAAAAATGACTTAAATTTGCTAGGGAGCATAAAGATTGGACTGTGGAGCGATGGAAAAGGTCATGTGGTCTGATGAGTCCAGATTTACCCAATTCCAAAGTGATGGGCGTGTCAGGGTAAGAAGGGAAGTACATGAAGCGATGCACCCATCATGCATTGTGCCCACTGTACAAGCCTCTGGAGGCAGTGTTGTGATCTGGGGTTGCTTCAGTTGGTCAGGTCGAGGCTCAGCAACGTAATGCGGCAATAAAATGAAGTCAGCTGACCACCTGAATGTACCGAATGACCAGGATATCCCATCAATGGACCTTTTTTTTCCCTAATGACATGGGCATATTCCAGAATGACAATGCCAAGATTTATCATGCTCAAATTGTGAACGAGTGGCTCAGGAAGCATTAGGAATAATAATCACACATGAATTGGCCACCACAGAGTCCTGACCGTACCCCCATTGAAAGTCTTTGGGATGTGCTGGAGAAGACTTTATGGAGTGGTTCGACTCTCCCATCATCAATGCAAGATCTCAGACAAAAATTAATCTAACATTACATAAGGTTGTTGAAACATGACCAATGCAACATTTTTTTTGGCCAGGCAGTGTTTTTAACCATGGTGGCATATATTTTTATCTGTTAGAAAAATTTGCCCTTTAACAGAAATAAAATTTCACTGCAAATCTTGCTTCCTAAAAAAAAAAAATTTTTTTTTTTATGTGTGTGTGTGTGTGCCCACCATTTATAATTAAGGGGTCATTTTTTGTCAATTTCAGTGGCATTTTTGTCCTGAGCCCTCATTAATTTCTGATCCTGTAACCATTGGTACTTTTTGTTAGTAAATGAGAATTCAAATGAGAAAATAAAGCACGCTAAAGAGAGCAAATTTGAAGTTAATTGTAATTTTTTTTACTTTTATCAATTACATTATACTACTATAGTGACGTGAGGATTACCTGGTCAGGGGCGCAACTACCTATTTTCTGGGATGTATGCAAAATCCACATTATCAACAGTCTTCCTCCATTTGTATGGCTCCTCTATGCATTGCATACATTGCATGTAATTTTTGCGCCTCTGACCTCGGTATCATGGTTCCAAAATAAATATTTGTATGTTTTTGGAAGTGGAAAGTTTATGTTCCTCTTGTGTGGGGAAAATGCACTAAAAAATTGAAAAATTGAAAATTGAAAAGTTAAAAAATTAATACTTAGTTCTAGGTAGGGACATACAATTGGCTGTAAATGCGTTTTCTGGTTGCTAAATTTTATATCTAACCATTTGATATTTTCATGTTTTTTCTAACCCAGGTCTAATCTGACGTGTGAAAAGCAAGAGTTGGACGATGTTCGAGTGTGTGCCAGAAACGTTTTGACAGATTTAGCTCCTCCCCTCCCATCTCTAAAGACCCCAACTCTATTAAAACGTTTTAAGTCGCACACTCGTTCCACAATCATGCAGATGGATCCCGTATTAGTCGAATCTGCAGTGGTGTTCGGAATAGTGATTTCCGTCCATGTGGCAGTTTGGAATCCGTTGTCCTGGTGCTGTATTGCTCTGGCCGTCCAGGCTTTCTACGTGCAGCACAAATGGGACCGCCTCCTTCGGACCGGGGCCGCCGTATTCCAGTTCCGTCCCTCGGCAAACAGCGGTGTCTTACCGGCCAGCATGGTGCTGCCACTACTGGGTCTCGCCTTGAGGGGGCGTTGCATCGCTGTTGGGAACATCTACTTTGAACGCTTCACCATGGTGATATCGGTAATCGGTATGATGTTGGCTATGTTCCTATCACTTATAGTGCTGGGCATCACGCGCCCGGTGCCCACGAACACCTGCGTCATAGCCGGCATCGTGGGCAGCGCCATCCTGTACACGGTGAAGCAAACCCTGACTGTGTCGGAGGTGATTGAAGTCTTGGAGGTCTTGTTGATATTCGTGTACCTCAGTTTGATCCTGTTGTACCTGCTTCCACGCTGCTTCACGCCTGGCGAAGCGCTCCTCATCCTCGGCGGGATTAGTTTAATTTTTAACCAGCTTATCAAGCGATCTTTGGCATCGGCTGGGAATGCAAATGGCGACCCGCTTCCGTTCTTCCTCCCGGTTGCAGTGTTGGGCTTTGTGCTGTTGGGAATCTTCTTCGCTGTGCTTTTCATATTCATGGAATCGGAAACATGGGCAGCTTCTCTGTTCTTCCACACCATGACGGCCGTTTTAGGGTTGGGTTTATTGGTGCCCTGGTTGTCCCTGCTCACCCAGCATCACCCCGTTACCTGGCTGCTACATTTCCTCACCCAGAGCAACACCCGACTCTGGCTTATTGCATTCTGGGCTTCCCTGGTGCTGTTGGCAGTTGCTGTTGTGATGCATCAAAACAGCCATCGCTCAAGCGGAAGTAAGAAACACCAGGCGTCAACGACAGTGCGGAAATATTTCCACCTCCTCACCGTGTTGACCTTCGCCCCTGGACTGGCCCTCGACCGCCCCCTGCTTCATCTAGCAGCGGTCGGATGCCTCTCAGCATTCCTGTTCTTGGAATTCGTTCGCTATTTCCGAATCAGACCTCTCGGCCCTTTGCTTCGACGACTTCTCACCTTATTCCTGGACGAGAGAGACTCCGGACCCCTTATCCTCACTCACATCTACCTGCTGCTGGGCGTCGCCCTTCCTGTCTGGCTCTCACCCGGGCCCTGCATCCCTAAAGGAGGGTTAGGGGGCGCCGGGGGGCTTGTACCCTACGCAGGGGTGCTGGCCGTTGGGGTCGGCGACACTGTTGCATCTGTCTTTGGAAGCACGGTTGGCGAGATCCGCTGGCCTGGAACCAAGAAGACGTTCGAGGGCACAGCGAGCTCCGTGTTTGCTCAGATCATCGCCGTGGTGATTTTCCTCATCGCTGACAGCAGTATAAACCTGAATGCCAGTTATTCATGGGTGGTGGGATCCATCACGATGGTTGCAATGCTGGAAGCATACACATCACAGATAGACAACCTACTGCTTCCTCTGTACCTCTATATACTCCTGCTGTTATGAGATCAGACAACACTTGCTCGTTTATTTAAACACTCTTATTATGCCAATGCACAGGTATTAAATGCATTAAAAGGGATGTTTCGGGTTCAAAACAAGCTAAGTTCAATCAACAGCATCCATCATTTTAATTACCCCCCAAAAAAATACAAATAAATTGTATTAAACTATAACTTTACACAGAAAAGTATTGTTAGCGGTTTTATCCCACTAAAATTGTGTTTACACGTTTAGTGTTTACATATTGTGGCTATACTCTTGAGTATTTTAACGATTGCGGATTGGCCCAATTCACTTCCATTGTAAGTGTCTCACTGCAACCCAGATTTTATATATGTATATATTTAGGTTCATTATAAGAAGGAATATTTCAGGTTTAATACAAGTTAAGCTCAATCGACAGCATTTTTGGCATAATGTTGATTACCACAAAAATGTATTTTGTTACCCTCCTTTTCTTTTAAAATAAGCAAAAATCTGGGTTACAGTGAGGCACTTACAATGGGGCCAATCCGTAAATGTTAAAATACTATTTCAGAAGTATAACCACAAGATGTAAACAATACGTTAACATGATATACTGTGATAAAATTACAGCCGATTTTACAACTTGGATGCCATGATGATTTAATGTCAACAAACCCTAATACGACTGTAAAAGTTATGATTTAAACAACTTTACGGCTCAAATAATACATGAGTTTTAACAGAAGAATGAATATAAGTGCTTTTATAAAATTATAAACTTCACATTTCTGCTTTTAAACCGTCTAAAAATTGGCCCCCATTCACTTCCATTGTAAGTGTCTCACTGTAAACTTGACGAGTGGAAATGTATTTTTGTGGTAACCAATATTATGCCACAAATATGTCGACTGAGCTTAACTTATATTGAACCCAGAACATTCAGGATAGTTTACCCAAAAATGAATATTCTGTCTTTCACCTGCATTTCTAATCCAAATGAATGTTAGGCAGAATGTCCAAGCTGCTCGTCTCCATACAATGCAAGCGGATGGTGATTTACTGTATACTGGCAGACTCTTAATTTGAATGGAAAAGAGCTTAGATAGAAAGCAATATGGTATGACACTGAGTACGTCTAAATCATGACATAATTTATAATTGACTAAATTCTTTAATATATTACATAACAATATCCCATGCTTGCCCAAAATATATGGATAACAGCCCTGTTCAAAATAAACCTTGTTTTGTCTTACAGGGAATGAATACATATGGCATGCAAAATGCAATAATACAATGTCATTAGACTCAAGTAAACTGAATAGAAATGCAATGAAATGGCCTATAGTATTGGAGTTAAATGAATGAGAAAAATAGATACATGAAAAATGGCACAAATGTTGGAAATGCTGAAGGATTACTCATCTCTTTCTGTATTTTTAAAGGTTTACATTTTTTATGCTGGTTGTCCATAAAATCAACATGTTTCTGAGCGTTTAAGCTCGGATATCTTGAGACACTTAATATTTCATTCTCTCAAATCCTGCGGCTGTCACTCCAGTATGCATGACAGGGGTTGAGTTGCACATAGAAATGGATCATATAATCTGTGTGGCCCATTGAGACATAGCATTTTGGTTATTAGGGGTTAAATAGGAACCTGACATTTTCATGACAGGTTTCATGAGATTCACATCAAAATATGTCATTTATTTTTTCTGTGCTTTATTAAAGCATGTATGCATCAATTGAGCCATTGAAGAACATGATCTTTGTTTTTTTGCTCTATGGAACCTTGGGCGAAAATACTCGAATTTATTATTATTTTTGATGCTATGAATAGGATATCTGCCTTTACAATGCAACACTATGGAAGCCTTGAACAGCCCGTCCTATGTATTTTTATTTCCTCTCTTAATTTTTTTTTTTATTTTAATTTTTTTTTTTATCCCTATCTGATTTAGTTTTCTATCTCTCAAAAAAAAAAAAAAAAAAAAACATTTTAGGATTTTTTTTGTTTTTTGTGAATTATACATTTCAGGAAAAAAAAAAAAAAAATTTCAGAGAAAAAACGAATTCTGAGAAATAAATAAAATTTTCAGAAAGAAAAAAAGAAACACATATATTTATTTATTTATTTATTTCGGAGAGAAATAAAATTTCTGATGAAAAAAAAAAACATTTTCAGAGAGAAAAAAGGGTAATTAGCTCAGGAAGTCCCCTAGGACACCTAAAAAAAAAAAATATTCAGAGTGAAATCCCCCCCCACTGTAGTTCATGGCTTCCATACAATACAAAGGACAGGTAGCATAGCTTTTTGCCTTAAAAAGTATTTCGAATTCAGAAGTAAATGCTATCAGCTAGTCTACATGGGTCTGTGTAGGAGCTCCTCAAGATCACAGGGGCAGTAGATATTTAGATATTCATGTACATGTCACTCGATCCTGTAAAAGCAGCATGAATGCAATTAAGCAAAAAACTAAAAAATTATTATTTTTTTCTGCTCTTACACTGCTAAAATTGCTTGAGTTCAAACAATGATGTATGTTTAAACTGTAATTTATTTATGATATTTGACTGAGGCCTTGTTACAGCTTTTACATTTCTATTGTGATTCTAAAGACATTTGCATGACACTTGATTGTAATTGTTTTAATGTAATGTTTTTGGTTTTGACTTGTTTATTGTAATGCGTGTTCCTTCACGGTCCATATTTAGACGTCAGAATATGATTGTTGTTGCCGTTTTTGTAAATGAAAATTTCATGGTTTGCATAATTACAGATACAATTATAAATAACTGCTTTAATTTGCATCAACACACCAGTTGATAATCGGTCACAACTGTGATCGGAAATATCCCAGCATACACCTTGTTACAATACTGTAAAAATTAAATATAAATATAATAAAAAAACAAAGGACGGCTATCTATTGCATGTATTAAAAAAACATTTCTTTTTATTGCAATTGTTCGACTTTTTCTATGTTTTGATAACTTTGAAGGTTGTTTTTAAATCATTTGCTGGAAGGAATGTTTTTCAAGAATTGCTGT
Organism: Moxostoma hubbsi; assembly: GCA_032164185.1. Classification (NCBI taxonomy): domain Eukaryota; kingdom Metazoa; phylum Chordata; class Actinopteri; order Cypriniformes; family Catostomidae; genus Moxostoma; species Moxostoma hubbsi. Next base: position 29,000,891 of record JAVLUX010000042.1, read on the forward strand.
AAATATTATTTTTCAGATTTAGCTGTCACTGATTGGTTTATGTATGAACTGTGGTTTGAATAACAGTCCATTTTTTTCTTTATCCGGAAACACGGATGTTTATCAAACAGGCTCTACCTTTTCTATATTGTATGAATCACATTGGGTACACAAAGAATGCTAAACAATGAGTCAAACTAAATAAACTGTATTTCTACTGAATGTTTCTCATTTATTAGAACTGTTTCAGAGAAATCAACTGTTTATTCGTTATTTAATCACGCTAATATGCTAAAACATAGAAGCAACTCTAACTCGGGGGCCCTGGGTAGCTCAACGAGTATTGACGCTCGTTATTAGCATTGACTATCGTAGTCACGAGTTCAAATCCAAGGCGTGCTGAGTGACTCTATCCAGGTCTCCTTAGCAACCAACTTGGCCCGGTTGCTAGGGAGAGTAGAGTCACATGGGGTAACCTCTTCGTGGTCGCTATAATGTGGTTCTCGCTCTCAATGGGTGTGTGGTGTGTTGTACATGGATGCCGCGGAGAATAGCGTGAAGCCTCCACACGCGCCACGTGATAAGATGCGCGGATTGACGGTCTCAGATGTGGAGGCAACTGAGATTCATCCTCCGCCACCCGGATTGAGGCGAGTCACTACGCCACCACAAGGACTTGGAGCGCATTGGGAATTGGGAGATAAGGGGAGAAGGAAAAAAAACAACCCTAACTCTAGTTTAACATGTTGTTTCTGATCTAAACTTCCCAACAGAGGGCGTTTAACGCATTGTATATTTATAAATATTCGTAACCATAAAAATGTATAAAGCGTTTTCATACGGTACTTGGTTTCAGGCAGCGAAAATCTAATCTGAGTCTTCAGACTCATTTGACAAAAACGAGCCTTTATTCATTCTGAAGTGGCTGTATGTAAAATAGAGCTGTTCAAAAACAATTCACATTTTATGTTAAGAAAGAAAAACAATTTGGTCCAATTACAAAATTGTATACGTAAACCTTGATTGATGTCCAGGCTTTGAAAAAGGCTTTTCAATGTCCATACATTTAACTTTCACTGTCCCTCTGAAAGTGTTATTGGTAACGCGTGTTGTCAGGCACGTTGAAATGTGATCTGTTGATGCTCACATGTAGAGGAAAGGGAAGGGAAGCTCTTCTGTTGGTTGTAGCCTGAGAGAGAAAGACAGATTCACTGTACAACAAATCTTGAAACGAGAACACTAAGCGACGCGCTTTCATGATACATGGACTGCGTTACCCAGCATGCATTGTTCTTACCAGTTCTCAGGGCTCCAAACGGTGTTTTGTGACTCCATCACGTGAAAGGTGTAAACGTGGCGTGACGCATCAGATGTGTTTTCAGCACTACGGTGGACCACTTCCCCGTGAATAAGAACTGCTCCACCTGCAGCCATAGATATACCAGCAAAGGTGTACAGTGACAAAACCATAGTTCCCCCCCCCCCCCCCCCCCAAAATAGCAACCAAATATATCTATAAGTGTCAACAAACTATAAAAATGTCCCTTTAAATAAAAGATAAATGAAAGGAATACCAGTGTGCTGCTGACCACGTACTGGCTATTTTAAAAAACAGTGTGTGAAGCTGAATTCTCATTAACGCACCCTTTTTAATCGGAGCAGGAATGAACAGTTTGTCGTCATAATTCTGCTCTCGTCCAATGAAATCAGTCAGAGGAAACGTGCCTTTAGGTGTCCGAACCATTCGTCTGGTGATTCCATCTGGAAAAGAGCCACACAAACTCATTTTTAAAATAAATATTGTAAAAAAAAAATCAAAGTGTACTTTGCCGATACCGATTAATACGGTGGTGGAAAAGACAGATATCCGATTAATCGATTATAGAATGATAAAACAATTATTAGTCTTTCCTTACTATGAAGGGGACAGACACTGAGGCTACAACAGGCCAAAATGAATCAAATCCCTAAAGCAGTTTATTGTGCAATCAAAATGTCATTAATAACCAGAACATTTAGCTGCATAATGCGAGACTTTTAACTATAAACAAGCTTAAAAAAACATGGAGGCTCTGTTACAATGCTCTATATGTAAGTATATACCAAATTCATCTTTTTAGAGACAAATATATAACAGTTTTGTATATATAAATATTTCACCAAACAGGGTTTATTGGTGAGGAATTAAAAAAATGAGGAACCGATATTTGCAGATAACCGATAGTCCCAAAAAGCAACTATCGGCACCGATTAATCGGTGAAACCGATATATATCGGTCTAACTCTTATTTAAAGTACAAAATAAATAGCAGCTGTGGTTGCTAGAAATTCAAGAATACAGTGCCCATGTTTCTGGCATTGCGGGATGTCATTTTGGTGCCTGTAAATTCTATATTTCACTAATAAGTATTTAATAAAATTTACTGGAACTACAAAAATTTGCTTCTTACTTTAAATTGTGCTGTTAACCACCATAATAACACAGGCGATAACACAAATAGCCACATTATTACTTAAAAAAAATAAATAAATCCGGATTAAATACAAGTTAAGCTCAATCGACAGCATCTGTGGTATAATGTTGAAAATTGCAAAAATAAATTTTCTTTCAAAAATAAAAATAAAAAAAGGACTTACAATGGAAGTGAATGGGGGCAAATTTTGGAGGGTTTAAAATGCAGAAATTTGAAGCTTGTAATTTTATAAAAACATTAATTCTGTTAAAACCATCATTTTCAGTGGACTACAAAGTAAATAGGACTACAGGGTTTACGGTGTCACGTCGTCATGGCAATGAAGTTTACACAGAAAAGGTGAGTAAGCAATTTTATCACACTAAAATCATGTTAACACACAATGTTTATGTCTCGTGTCTATACTCATGAAACAAGAGTATTTAAAAGTTTACGTATTGGCCCCATTAACTTCATTGTCAGTGCCTCACTGTAATTCAATTAAAAAAAAGAGGGACGAGTCGAAATTAATTGTTGTGTTAACTTGTATTGAACCTGGATTATTAATTGAAAGTTCATCAACAGTGATTCTTAATGGGGTAATGTATATACAGTGCATAAGTCACCCCCTGGGTAACACACGTGACACTAAAATAATGTAAAAATATAAAAAAGTAAAATATAATCAAATGTGATGGGTCACACGCAACTTTAACAATCGTTTACTGTACCTGTATTGTCTTGTTAAACATAAACGGTATATTTTCACTGTTAACCTTAAGGTAAATCACTTGTTTTTACAGTGGGGGTCCATTATAATTGATCAATTGTCACACATTATACATACATTTCTGCATATATACAGTGAAATGTATTTGTTTTCACATCTCCCAGCTAAGCTGGGGTCAGAGCACAGGGTCAGCCATGATACGGTGCCCCTGGAGCAGATAGGGTCAAGGGCCTTGCTCAAGGGCCCAACAGTGGTGTCTTGGCAGTGTTGGGGCTTGAACCCCCGACCTTCTGGTCAGTAACCCAGCGCCTCAACTGCCTTAGTACACTAGTCCCAGTGTGCACAGATTCTGATGCAAACAAAGCTCAGATGGATCTCAGATGGACGAGGATGCAAACACAAGTAATGTAAAATATCCTAAACTCATCTAACATCTGTGAACCTACTGTTATGTGATCCTGGTATGAACCATAAACAGCCGTTCTCCAGGGTAGCATCTTCCAGAGCGATCCAGACGCCCATCACTCTGCCCAGAGGCTCAGTGTACAGGAAAGTGGCATCCTGATGAGGTGTCACTAAACACACAAAAATGGTTGTGTATGGAATAACGTTCAAGCATACTACATTTTCTATATGCATGGAAAACCCTTGACCTTACATTTGGAGTGTGATGAATGATTTGGATTTTTAACATCCCTATATTTATTCATTACTGAGCCTTTTTTTATTATAATTTTTTTACAAAAATGGATTATAAAGGCAAAGTAGACATTTTAATTTCCGAGTTGTTAACTGGATGTCTCTCGCAGAATGAATCATGCAACGCAGTGAGGTCATGTGACAATAAATGTTTTACAGTTGCGAGACAAAGTATGTGAACCCTTTGGAATTACCTGCGTTTATGTATAAATGTGTCTTAAAATCTGGATTGACCTTCATCTAAGTTACAATAATGAACAAACAATTTGTTTTAACCACTAACACAAAAATGATTGTATTGTTCTTGTACATATTACATCAACAAAAGCTAATTAGAGTCAGGAGTTGGCAAAACTGGCATCCGAATAATGAAACAAGATTGGAGGTGTGGGTTAGAGCTACTTTGACTTATAAAAAGCACTCAGATATTTTAAGTTTGCTATTCACAAGGAGCATTTGCTGGCGTGGACCTTGTCTTGCAAAAAAGAGATATCAAAAGACCTACAATCAAGAACTGTTGCTTTGTATAAAGCTTGAAAGGGTTAAAAAGTTTTCTCGAGGAGCTTAGATATTCATGTGAGATGATTTAGTACTATAGGTACTCTCTCTAGAAGTGGCCGTCCAGCCAAGATGACTCAAAGAGCACACCACAGAATGATCAATGAGGTAAAACAAGAACCGTAGAGTGACAGATAAAGACTTGAAGGAATCATTGGAACTGATTAACATCTCTGTTCACGAGTCTACTATAGGGAAAACATTAAACAGGAATGGTGTCCATGGCAGGACACCACAAAGGAAGTCCCTGCTTTCCAACAAAACATTGCTGCACGCCTGAAGTTTGCCAAAGACCACCTTGACACGCCAAAACGTATCTGGAAAATATTTTGTGCACTGATGAAACTAAGGCTGACATGTTTGGGAAGAACACGCAGCACTATGTATGGCATAAAAGGGCACCGCATACCAACATGAAAACATCATCCCAACAGTGAATTATGGTGGAGGGAGCATCGTGATTTGGGGCCTTGACCGCTTGCCATCATCGATGGCAAAATGAATTCCCAAGTTTATCAAGATATCCTACAGGTAATGTCAGGGTGGCTGTGTGCCAGCTGAAGCTCAGCAGAAGTTGAGTGATGCAGCAGGACAATGACCCTAAATATAAGTAAATCCACCTTTTGGAGTGTCCCAGTCAGAGCCCAGACCTCAACCCAATAGAGATGCTGTGGAATGACCTCAAGAGAGCCGTTCACACCAGATATCCTAAGAATATGTCTGAGCTGAAGCAGATCTGTAAGGAAGAATGGTCCATAATTCCTTCTGAACATTGTGCAGGTCTAATCCACAGCTACCGGCAACATTTGATTGAGGTTATTGCTGCCAAAGGTGGATCGACCAGTTATTAAATCCAAGGGTTAACTTAAATTTTCCACAGCACTGTAAATGTTTAATGGGATGTGTTCAGTAAAGACATGAAAGATTATAATTGTGTGTGTGTTGTTAGCTCAGTCTCTACTTTTGATGAAGATATCACATTTTATGACCAATTAATGCAGAAAACCAGCAAATTCCAAAGGGTTCACATACTTTTTCTTGCCACCGTAAATGTTTATAATTTTCAAAAAGTATACAGCACGCTAGTATTCTATTTTAAACATAACCCATGTGTTTCGGTATTACTTTGCCATTGGCTTAAGATGTAGGAGCGGCTGCCTTACCTTCTCCGCCAATTCTTGGTTGCTATTGAAAAGAACGTTTACAGTAGAGGTGAGAAATTAAAATGAATCAAACCATACAATGTCTGCAAATGTATATTATAAGGATGCAGGACTGAAGTAGCAGACACAACTTAACTGTACCTTAAAGATATACATACTCTGCACGATCACTGGATTGATCAGACCGAGTTTCCTACCCAGGTTCTGCAGAAGAGAGACAATCAAACACAAACATACTCCATACGACACTTTATGCTGCACTCAAGTGTCCAAAAATTGTTCAAAGGTTTAGGTGAAAATGTACATGAATGCATAAGGAAAAGTGTACAGTATTTACCATTTTTTAAATCACCTTTCAACATTTTTGTAGTTCAATAAACAGCCCAACAGCTTGACGTCATGTCAACTACCCATTCAAACTTTTTCTATAGTTTAAAACAAGTCTTAATGTATCAAATCAAATGGGGTTTTGTTTTCAAATTTGGGTGTTTTCATGCGTTTGGCCATTACTTGAACTTTTGGTGAGTGCGTGATGGTTTTAAACAGCGGCTCATAAGCATGTAGAGCTGTGGGAAAGAGAAAATTACAAATATTGACGAGAAAACGGAAGTTATAACAAATTAAAACTCTCTCGTTATTTTCTTAAAAACGCTCACCGTGTCCGATTTTGTTCAGGGAACGTTCTCTTGGCACAATGAACTCTCCTGAAAAAACAGTTTTAGGACATGATGAATTTCCCGAGGGTTTTTAATGTCTCGACACGAGAGACAAAGCAACTAAACTACAAACCTTTCTCATCAAACACTCCCTTCTCAAAGAAAAATCGAACCTTGTCTCCGCTTGTGATGAAGTAGTCTGCATTTCCCTGGAGAAGGATAGACAATATAACATGGTATGACTGAGTTGACAGTTCTAAACAGCTTTTACTGACTGATGCTTGTACATGGTTTCTAGTTGGAGCCAGTTTAACTGAATTATATTTGGGTGAGTTTGACCTTGTAGACCATCTTAGTCAAGCTGGTTAGGACTGGTAGACCAACTTTGGATTAGCTGGAAAAAACAAAACATCTATGTTGTTTGAAAAACCAACTTGACCACTTAAGGATGGTATGGCCATACTGAAATTACAGCTTAGAGACAAGATAAACTGGTTTAGTTGGTGGCCAAGTTTAATGGCCTGATGAAACCATCTTGTTGGTTTTAGCTGGTCACTCATCATGCCTACACTGGTCAAACTGGTCTACCTACAACAATAACCAACACGACCAGCATGTGCCAGTAACAGACCATCTTTACCCATCCAAAACCAGTTAAGAGCATCTTGGAATTTAAACTGGTCCAAATAGGTTGGTATAGTATTGAAGTATGCCAGCATATTTAACCATACTAGGGAACTACACCTCATTGGTGCACACACCTAGGATCAATAGTCTTACCTGCATCTGTACCCAGACACATTTGGTTGCATGTGAGAGGCAAAATGTTGGAAGAAAATATAACGATTCTATTTTAAATGCTTGATTGTAGAAGACGAATTTTGTGTATTATTTTGGCATGTAGTGTACCTGTGATTTGAGCTGATCATCGTGGTCAGTAGAGAACTGTGTCCTGCAGTGTGCAGGTACGTCCATGCGCTCAATAATCTCACTCATGCGTACTCGTAGAGAGTCACATTCCTCTGGGGACAGAAACCCCTCCAGCACCAGATACCCATCCTCTCGGTACTACAAAATAAAAGCACATCTCAGAAGATGATTTACCGAAGAAGGACATGATCCCGGACAAAGAAACATAGTTTTTAGCTCAGATCACGTTAAAAACGACATTTTTTAGGCCGGTCTGCCTAATGCGCATGCACATTCTTGAGTTGACTGAGAGGCAATGACTGTATCTAAAAAGGTGATTGGCTGTTTTGCCTGTAAGACGGGACTTCCTTATCTCCACCTGCAATATTGGCGTTCCAATTTCTCCCATTCATTTGAATACAAGTGGTCCATCTTAAGCTAAACAGTCTTTGTCCTGTATCAGCGTCCTTTGTTGTTTCTGGAACAGCATTCCTATCAACCAATCAGTATTGTCTGATTTAGGGACTACTAGGGTTAGAGTTAAGGCCTGGCACAATTTTTTTTATCAACCAATTATTATAAAGGTATAATTATTATAAAAGTACCGAAAAGTACTACGGTACTACAACATTTTTTATTTGGCACCATGATAATGACATGTTTTCTTTGAAGCACCAAGAGTGCCATGTATAAACCATAGCACAGGAATATGGTAATTAATCTGTAGTATGGTATTAATAACTGATGCCCTCAATAGTACATTCTGGTACTACAAAATAATCAACATTTTTAGTTACCCGGGATTTACCTTTACTTGAGTCTCTTTCTTTCATTTTCTTTTTATTAAATTGGTTTGGTACCTCTACATGTCAAAATTTAAATATGCTGAAAAACTAAATGTAACAAACTTAAAAATGCTGTTTTGGCATCAGATAAAAGTGGCTCGAATCACTAGTTACCAATTAATCACAAAGACTATTTAGCCCAAGACGGACCACTTGTATAAAAATTAATGGGAGAAATTGGAATGCCCAATATGGTGGATATACATTTAAAGTCCCGCCTTACAGGTAAAAGAGCCAATCACCTTTTAGATACAGACATCACCTGTCAGAACTCGAGAATGCCCACGCGGCATTAGCTGGACCAGCTTAAAAAATAGCGTTATAGCATGATCTGGTTATATGCTTCTATCCATTGAAAATATCTGCCTGGGAGCGGAGTGGACTGACTTGCCTTGAAATGAACTTTGCGATATGAGTTCAATATGAGTTCATAGTAAAAAAAAAAATTTAAAAAACCTCAGTGGATCAAAAGTCTAATCCTTCATTGAACTGAAGGAACTGATATTTATAATTTTGGAAATATTTGTACACTTAAAATCTACAGCTTTTAAATCTACTGGATTTAAATGTTATCTAAAAATGGAAACGTGCCAGAGCAGTCGCTTTAAAATGGTTAAATAAAAGAGTCTCGTCCAGTAATCGCGAACGATTTTGATTGGGCCATCCTCACCACGCTGCGGGAAAAACGCTTACCAAATGACAACACTGTTTACAAGTTCCTTCAGCAGCAGCCCGGAAAATAATTTGCACCTGAATAATGACAGTGATAAACTTTAATGAAGTTGAATTGAAAAACACATTGAAGAGTACTGTTGACTCGAGAACTGCTGTCGTCAGATCAATGTACTGTTGACTCGAGAACTGCTGCGAATGACTCAATGTACTGTTGACTCGAGAGCTGCTGTCCTTGGATCAGTGTACTGGAGAACTACTGCGAACGACTCGATGTACTGTTGACTCGAGAGCTGCTGTCCTTGGGTCAGTGTACTGCTGACACAAGAACTGCTGTGACCGACTCAATGTACTGTTGACTCGAGAGCTGCTGTCCTTGGATCAGTGTACTGGAGAACTACTGCGAACGACTCGATGTACTGTTGACTCGAGAGCTGCTGTCCTTGGGTCAGTGTACTGCTGACACAAGAACTGCTGCGAATGACTCAATGTACTGTTGACTCGAGAGCTGCTGTCCTTGGATCAGTGTACTGCTGACACAAGAACTGCTGTGACCGACTCAATGTACTGTTGACTCGAGAGCTGCTGTCCTTGGGTCAGTGTACTGCTGACACAAGAACTGCTGTGACCGACTCAATGTACTGTTGACTCGAGAGCTGCTGTCCTTGGGTCAGTGTACTGCTGACACAAGAACTGCTGTGACCGACTCAATGTACTGTTGACTCGAGAGCTGCTGTCCTTGGGTCAGTGTACTGCTGACACAAGAACTGCTGCGAATGACTCAATGTACTGTTGACTCGAGAGCTGCTGTCCTTGGATCAGTGTACTGGAGAACTACTGCGAACGACTCGATGTACTGTTGACTCGAGAGCTGCTGTCCTTGGGTCAGTGTACTGCTGACACAAGAACTGCTGTGACCGACTCAATGTACTGTTGACTCGAGAGCTGCTGTCCTTGGATCAGTGTACTGGAGAACTACTGCGAACGACTCGATGTACTGTTGACTCGAGAACTGCTGTCCTCGGATCAGTGTACTGTTGGCTCAAGAGCTGCTGTCCTCGGATCAGTGTATTGTTGACTCGAGAGCTGCTGTCCTTGGATCAGTGTACTGTTGATTTTAGAACTGCTGCGATGACTTAATGTACTGTTGACTCGAGAGCTGCTGTCATCGGATCAGTGTATTGTTGACTTGAGAGCTGCTGTCCTTGGATCAGTTTACTGTTGACTCGAGGACTGCTGTGACTGACTCAATGTACTGTTGACTCGAGAGCTGCTGTCCACGGATCAGTGTACTGTTGACTCGAGAACTGATGTGACTGACTCAATGTACTGTTGAATTGAGAGCTGCTGTCCTCGGATCAGTGTATTGTTGACTCGAGAGCTGCTGTCCTCAGATCAGTGTACTGTTGACTCGAGAACGACTCGATGTACTGTTGACTCGAGAGCTGCTGTCCTTGACCGGTGTACTGTTGCCTTGAGAGCTGCTGCGAACGACTCAATCTACTGTTGACTCGAGAACTGCTGTCCTTGACCGGTGTACTGTTGACTCGAGAGCTGCTGCAAATGACTCAATGTACTGTTGACTCGAGAGCTGCTGCGAACAACTCAATGTACTGTTGACTCGAGAGCTGCTGCGAACGACTCAAATGTACTGTTGACTCGAGAACTGCTGCGAACGACTCAATGTACTGTTGACTCGAGAGCTGCTGCAAACGACTCAATGTACTGTTGACTCGAGAGCTGCTGCAAACGACTCAATGTACTGTTGACTCGAGAGCTGCTGCGAACGACTCAATGTACTGTTGACTCGAGAACTGCTGCGAACGACTCAATGTACTGTTGACTCGAGAACTGCTGCGAACGACTCAATGTACTGTTGACTCGAGAACTGCTGCGAACGACTCAATGTACTGTTGACTCAAGAGCTGCTGCAAACGACTCAATGTACTGTTGACTCGAGAGCTGCTGCGAACGACTCAATGTACTGTTGACTCGAGAGCTGCTGCGAACGACTCAATGTACTGTTGACTCGAGAACTGCTGCGAACGACTCAATGTACTGTTGACTCAAGAGCTGCTGCAAACGACTCAATGTACTGTTGACTCAAGAGCTGCTGCAAACGACTCAATGTACTGTTGACTTGAGAGCTGCTGTCAGCAGATCAGTGTATTGTTGACTGGAGAACTGCAATTTCCAATATGTTTTATTTGTTAAACTCTGTTGTTCAGCAAAATACACCTGAAACATACATTTCGCCCTTAATCACACACACATGCTCCATATCAGCAGCTCATCGGTTCTCATGATGTTGGACACGATTCTCAGTTCAGTTCAGTGTACTGTTGGCTGGAGAACTATTATGAGTGACTCATTGTTGCGTCCCGAGCGTTCCGTTTGCTTTGTGAACTAGTTGAAGCGGGTCATTGCAAAGAAGAGTTGGCAAAAGTTCGATTCGGAGTGCCAGGCACTTGTGGACCAGTGTTGACTCGAGAAGCGAACTGTTTCAAACGATTAGGTCCGATTTGGTGAACTAGTTGTATATGCACGTGCTTGCGCAAAATAGTTCCGTGCATAATTTTGATTATGATCCTTGAAAATATTGATGATCAAAATGCAAAACAAAATCTTGACTGACGCCAGCAGCTAGAAAAGCTTGTTTTCCTGCGGTCCTGATTCACAACACATACCATGTAAAAATCTTTGAAAAATCATTTATAAACTGGTGCTATAGATTTGCACGCAGTCTAGATGTTGTTTCTTACCTTCTGGACGTCTTGATCTGAAAACACCTCCATGTTTAAGAAGATGGTCTGAGATGGAGGCTAATCTCTATCTCTCTCTCTCTCTCTCTCTCTCTCTCTCTCTCTCTCTCTCTCTCTCTCTGAGCAACCACGTGTTCCATTCAACTGTAACCCTCGTGATGCAATAATTGGATTTTGAACATTAACTCTTTCACAGCTGTGTAGCACACACAAATGTGCTTTTTGTAACACGAATCACTGACAGGGTTCAGTTGAACCTAAAAGTTATATATATGCCCCTGGCAACCTTAATTCCAGGTAAATACTCTTTATACCTTGTAGTGAAGAGAGCACACAGGTCGATCTGATCACGTGCAGGATTTCATGCAAAACGTAGACTTTTAATTGAGCCTTATGTGGCTGGTTTAAAGTCTCACAATTACTTTTATTAATACTTTTATATGCAGACTACTTTACCGATACATTTATGAACATTTGCGCCTAATATATGTTCGTTTTTTTATCTTGATAGCACAATTTCACTCCAATGAATGATAAACACCCACAAAGTGAATGGATCGTTTTACAGAATTCCTTTCAATGCATTATACTAATAAACTAGAATTAAAAGTTTGTAGTCAAATTTGAGGTTGACTTGAAAAAGCCTATTCTGAAAATTTAAGATACACAGACAGACAGATAGAAAAGAGTGACAGACAAATGATAGATAGGCACACAGACAGATATATGGATGGGTAGATAGATAGTCCTATGTGGTTGCTAGGCAGTTCCTAGGGCATTCTGTGTCGTCGCTAGGCGGTTGCTAGGGTGTTCTGGGTTGTCGCTAGGTGGTTGCTAGGGTGTTCTGGGTTGTCCCTAGGTGGTTACTAGGGTGTTCTGGGATGTCGCTAGGTGGTTGCTAGGGTGTTCTGGATGTCGCTAGGTGGTTGCTAGGGTGTTCTGTATGTTTGCTAGGGTGTTCTGGGTTGTCGCTAGGTGGTTGCTAGGGTGTTCTGGGTTGTCGCTAGGTGGTTACTAGGGTGTTCTGGGATGTCGCTAGGTGGTTGCTAGGGTGTTCTGGATGTCGCTAGGTGGTTGCTAGGGTGTTCTGTATGTTTGCTAGGGTGTTCTGTATGTTTGCTAGGGTGTTCTGGATGTCGCTAGGTGGTTGCTAGGGTGTTCTGGGTTGTTGCTAGGGTGTTCTGGGTTGTCGCTAGGTGGTTGCTAGGGTGTTCTGGGTTGTCGCTAGGTGGTTGCTAGGGTGTTCTGGGTTGTCCCTAGGTGGTTACTAGGGTGTTCTGGGATGTCGCTAGGTGGTTGCTAGGGTGTTCTGGATGTCGCTAGGTGGTTGCTAGAGTGTTCTGTATGTTTGCTAGGGTGTTCTGGATGTCGCTAGGTGGTTGCTAGGGTGTTCTGGGTTGTCGCTAGGGTGTTCTGGATGTTTGCTAGGGTGTTCTGGGTGGTCGCTAGGTGGTTGCTAGGGTGTTCTGGTTGGCCGCTAGGGTGTTCTGGTTTGTCGCTAGGTGGTTACTAGGGTGTTCTGGGTTGTCGCTAGGGGGTTGCTAGGGTGTTCTGGATGTTTGCTAGGCCATTGCTAGGGTGTTCTGGGTTGTCGCTAGGTGGTTGCTAGGGTGTTCTGGATGTTTGCTAGGGTGTTCTGGGTTGTCGCTAGGGTGTTCTGGGTTGTCGCTAGGGTGTTCTGGATGTTTGCTAGGGTGTTCTGGGTGGTCGCTAGGTGGTTTCTAGGGTGTTCTGGGTGGTCGCTAGGATGTCCTGGGTTGTCGCTAGGGTGTTCTGGATGTTTGCTAGGGCATTGCTAGTATGTTATGGAATGGCTGCCTACTGTCCCGACTCCCAAGTCAAAAGAACCCACCCCCCTGTCTCAAATTACTGGAAAAAAAATACAGCTAAGATAATACATGTTTAAACAGAATAATTCATGCAAGTGATTTTATACTATTATAAACTTCACATCTCTGCCTTTACACCCTCTAAATATTGTCCCCATTCACTTCCATTGTAAGTGCCTCACTGTAACCTCGACTAATGTTGTGATTCACCAAATGAGAAAAATACTTCCGTAACCCAAGCAGCTGAACAAGTTGTGCTTTATTACAGGAGTAACAGTGGATTGTTTTTGTACATATGTGTTTTACCACCGAGGCTATGGAGGAAATGAAATCTAGCAGAGGTGATGACCCAGCAGCAATTCACACACACCAGTCCGATCTCAAATCAGCCCTGAGAGCAAATCATGTTGTGAGAAAAACCCACATCCTAAACTGTCTTATTCGCAGATTCTCAAATGTGTCTAGCACCGATTTAAGCAAATGAGACTTTCCTTGACTTCACACAATAGTGCTTCTCTAGTAACACTTTCTTGTCGTTCTAAGTTTACAAGGACCGTGCAACCTACTGACTTGAATGAGGGCTTTGACCTTTATTTACACAGTATTTGAGGGAGGGTAAAGCCAATGTTGGGTAAGTTACTCTAAAAAAGTAATTAATTACCAATTACATCTTCGACAGTGTAATTCATTACTGTACTTATATGTACTCTGTCTGAAAAGTAATTGCATTACTTATTACCAGTTACTTTCTAAAACCCTAATCAGCCTCATCCAGATGAAAAATACAAGGATAGACATGAAACTGTTCTTTTAATTCTTTCAAATAAATCATATCAAATAAATTATTCATGACCTGGCCAAAGAATTTAAGGAGGCAGCGTTACATTAAAAAGCATGCATTAAAATGTTAAATTCACTTTTGTTTTATATAGAACTGTTCTATAGTTTATACAGTATTTAACGCAATTACATCAGAAGTATTCTGTAAGAGTAATCCCTTACTTTTATCAGTGAAAAAGTAATTTAATTACACTAATTAATTACTTAGTAATGCATTACACCCAACACTGCATAAAGCACACAGTTTCTGAACACAGTTTGCGTTGTGATTTGATTAGCAACCATCTGCTTGGAGCACAAGAGAGTGTTTGAATGTTTCTCAGATATCTTTACTTGGTTTCATTTACAGTCATACTGCGTACATTAGGCAATCTTCCACACAAAATAAAAGTTCAAATAAAATCATAAAATATAAATCATATATATATATATATATGACACATTAATATAGGATTGTTTTCCTCGCAAACATTTAAAAGTTTGCATGAGTCCGTGCTTTCTTTTTGTTCTTTCTCCTTTTGTTTTTTTGTAAAATTATAAAACCTACAAACGTAAAATGTACACTTCACCTTCGAGATCACCTCCAGCATACAGCTCAGGAGAGTTAAGGCCATATTAGTGGGGGAAGGTTGCTACGACAAAAGTCCTTATGACATCAGAATACTGCATCATCATTCCCTTTTGAGAAGTCGACCAATGGGGTGCGACCTCCAGGTCACCTGATACACACATGCAAACGATCAAGTCCGTCGAGAAAGAGGAGTGTGTCAATAAGAGTTTGTGGAGTGCAAAATGTAACAATTGTGGGTTGTTTTCGAGATCCATTTTCAAGAGTTCTCGATTTGTGGCTTCATTTCATTGCCTTTAAAGCATATATATATATAGTAGATTTTGTATATGATCTTTTTGGCATTTAGGTGAATTTCAGAAAATATCAAGGTCAAAATTCGCCCCAAAATCTAAAGGATAAACATGAGAAATTATATTTTGCATAATTCGCCATTTAATTAAAATATAATCGTTTTTTCGCATCGCAGTAATGAGATGTTTTCCATTATAGTAATGAGAACTGTGGGGAAATGTGCTTTATTGCCATGAAAATAATGTTGCAATGCGTAAAAATCATAACGGTCCTTAAATTGGCAAAATATGTTATATTATTCTCTTTCGATTTTGGGGTGAAATATGACCCTGACATGTGATACTGGCTTGCAGAGACCTAAAACACAAATTGACACATTAGCAAAGATCAGGTTGATCATCGATAACTGGCACATTCATAATTTGTCGACTCTTTCCTGACTGGACATACATACTCTTTTAAGTAAATAAAGCACAAAACACATATTGCTTTTTATATCTACACATTCCCATAATCCCACTTCTAAAACACGCACTTGTGCCCACATGTGTGTTCACCACGTTGGCATCAGTATTATGTATATGAATGCCCCTTCGTGCCTGAAGAGGGCAGTGCATGATTGACCTGGCCTTACAAGGAGCGTGTGAATAGGAGAACATGGATTTAAAGGAATAGCTCACCCAAAAACCTATCATTATGTATTCACCCTCATGTAGTTCCAAACATGAGACTTTCTTCCATGAAACTGAAATTCAGAAGACTGCTCGTATTTTTATTTTGTTACAATTACACCCAATGGGAACTTACAACAAAAGGACACAAAAGCACTATAAAATATCCTAAAAGTAGTCTATACCAGCATGCCATCTGGCGAGATCAGGGGTACCATATGAAAAATACTTCAAACGTTTAAATAATAATAAAAAAAAATCAGAAAATGCATATAAGAAGCAGCTCAGTTGGTAGAGCAGCTCGGCCGCTAATCGCAGGGTTGGTGGTTCGAATTCTGGCTCACATGACTCCACATGCCGAAGTGTCCTTGGGCAAGACACTGAACCCCAAAAGTTGCTCCCAATGGCAGGCTGGCACCTTGCATGGCAGCTCTGCCACCATTTGTGTATGAGTGTGTGTGAATGGGTGAATGAGACACAGTGTAAAGCGCTTTTTAAAAAAACATTATATAAGTGCAGACTGTATTATTAATAATAGATGCATAATATTTAAAATATCATCTTTCTTATAAATATTATCTATTTTAAATAAACATCATAGCTGATTTAGCAGCAAGGTCCCCACTTTCAGGAGTTTATCTGTTCGTTTCCGTGCATTATCAACTTTAAACTGGAGTGCATTGACTTATTAAAGGGATAACATCACTCTTAAAGGAATAGTTGATCCCCAAAATGAAAACTCTCATCACTTACCTTCATGTTGTTGCAAACACATATGGCTTTCTATCATTCGTGAAACTTATAAGAAGATATTAGGCAAGCTGTTAGTCTCAGTCACCATTCACTGTATGGTAAAAAGATGAATGAAAGTGAATGGTGACTCGGACTAACTAACATTCAGCTTAACATCTCCTTTTGTGTTCCAGAAGAGAGAAATGCATATGGGCTTGGAACGACATGTGCTCGTGTAATCAAGACAGAATTTACATTTTTGGATGTAACTCCCTGTAAAAGTATATATATATGTGTGTGTGTGCGAATATTATCACGTTGTAATTAGGGCTGTCAATTTAACGCATTAATTCAGTACAATTAAATATATAAACGATAACACGTTTAAAAAATGTCCCCGGACTGTAATGAAGATTCCTGAGCAATTCAAGCTTGAAGTACCTCTTGTTTCCTCCAGGGGGCAGTAAGTGAAACTCCAGCTGTATAGGCAACGAGCAGCTCATACGGAGAACAAACCGACCCTTCAGCAGACAGCACAACATGAGGACACGTTCTTGCGTTCAAAACAGCTTGATGGAGCGCAAATCCAAATTTAGGGGTCTCAAGACAGGTTTCTCTAAGTATTAAACTACGTTTAACTTGACATAGCGAGCTAAAAACAGTACATATATGATGCAACGCAACCAAAGTGAGACATTCCAAAAGAGTCCGTCTTACGCAGGTGTACATTGACCCGTCCATAGACAAGACATTATAATTATAAACATGTAAAAATATTGGACTAATTGACAAATTCACTTACAAAATGGATTGCGGTGAACTGTAGGCCAATGATTGGCTTATGATCAATAATATGCAAATAAACACAATAAATTGGATTCTAAAGCCACTTTTTGTATTGTCTTATCAACTCTTTACTCATCTGCCACTATAGTGTAATGCATATTAATTATCTGAATATTATTATTTTATAAGCGTGTGTGCATGCGTGTATTTATTATTTGTTATTATTTAAATATAACTATCATTATATATTGAATTATTGTTATTTGAGGGGCTTTCTCAGCAAATATTTATATATGCGATTAGTTACTCGGCACACCATGTAACTAATTTGATTAAAATGTTTTATCAATTGACAGCCCTAGATATAATGCTTAATATTTGTGACCCTGTTCATCATTTTGAGTTGCTTTGATCCAGAAATACATTTAAGAGTTTTATGCATTTAAGTAAAAAGGACAGTCTTAGCTTTCTAACAATATAATCATCGTTCCTCTGGACTTTAAAGATCGCGGAGAGAACGCGCAATGTTTGAATTGGTTAGCACGATTGGTCAACACGTTAAGAAGCTTCAAAACAACAATCGTTTGAATTTCATGATAACATTTGTATTGTTTGAAAGCTGAAAATAAAAAACAACACAAATGTCTCAAAAACGTGTTTTGGTCTCAAATCACATTTCTAATTAAAAAGCCAATTGCGACTGCGACTTCCATCTCACACACATTTATATATATATATATATCTCGTCACATCTGAAACAACCCAGTAAATTTATGAAACATTTGACCTTTTTGGATTTAAGACAACTGTGATGTTATTCTAACTTTAAGACGTTATTTGCGATGATTTTAAGACATTTGAGAATTTGAATTCTTACGATTTTTCTTATGGTGCGTTCACATACAATGCAAAGACAATTTCGCAAGTTTGACCGTTGAATTATAAATTTGTGTTTATACTCGCGTTCGCGCGAGTATTCCCCCTTCTCTTCCGGAAAAGGACAGGAGGAGGGGCTTCTACGTCTTGGCTCATAGTCTCTTTTTTCATCCATTTTTCCAGATTTCTTTTGCTACTACACCGGTACGTCAGTGACATCCGGACAATCTCAATGCTGATAGGCTGTCGCGACAACGCGTCAAGCGAATTTCTCGCTCGAGATGAAAAATGTAAACTGAATGAAGCGCATCGTTCGCGCCTCGCGTCTATTTGCATTGACTTTGTATGTAATCGCACCCATGAAACGCTCGCTTCGTGTTGTAAGTGAACGCACCATTAGAATGAACTTTCTTACCAAGTTATTTATTTTATTTTATATTTTTTCGGTAATACAAAATATTGGTATATTTTTTCCTCAAGTAAGAAATAGAGAAAATGGTAGCTAAGAAGTTTCATAAATCTGGCCCCAACTAATTCATTGAAATATCCTACTGAGTTAGGATGGTAGTTTAAGATTTTCAGTGAATAATGACTTACATTTTTGTCTTTTTCCTCAGACAAAGCCATATAGGTTTTAGAAAACTTTTATGATACCTCTATGGTGCTTTTGCATTCTTTTATTTTATCTTAAAGGTCTTCAAAATGTCTCCTTTTGTATTCTGTGGAAGAAAGAAAGTCATACGGGTTTGGAACGGCATGAGTGTGCGTAAATAATGTCAGAATTAAAAAATTTAGGGTGAACTATCCCTTTCTAGTGTGTGTATCCGTGTATGTGTGTGTCTCTACAGAGAGGTGGCACAGCTCTGTCCATAACTTTCCTTAATTGACCCTCTTTTTCCTGTCGGATGACAATCTAACCCATACTCTAATAAAAAGTATTAAAAAAAAATTAATTAAAAGAAAAGGCGAAGGACCACATTCTCTCAGGCTTGTTCTTTATCGCTTCTCCAGAACTGATCTTTAACCTCTGGCGGCAAGGTGTTGAAGAGATCTTCCTCAACGATCAAGCCGGAGCGTTTGAGAAGGCGACATTCAGAGAGCTCCACCGGTAACCCCTCCAGACGGTTCCCGCGGAGCTCCAGCTGCGTGAGGCCCGTCAACTCCCCGAAACGTGACGGCAACACCGTAAGGCAGTTATTTCCCAGATTCAACGTCCGCAGCTTCTTACACTGGAACAACTCAGGAGGCAACGTCTCGATCTGAAATGGAGAAAAACACATATAACAAACGACCTCAGAAATAAGATACTCTTTAAGAAACAAATTTAAAGGGATAGTTCATCCGGAAAAAAAATACATCAGATTTTCTCAGTCACCATTCACCTTCATTGTAGGAGACATTTTTAGTGTATCCCCCACCAAGCTTAGGCACTGTACCCATTAAAGCAGCACTTTAGTAACAAATTGGCCCCCTTCAGCAATACATTTAAAAACACTTGGTGTCAGACTTGAAATCCCCTGCAGTAAGCAATGTTTCCGTTATTATGCACAATCAGTAGGCATTTGTTTGTTTGTGAGGACTATGATAGTTTTGTGCAACATAATATTATAGTTATGCAAGCAATTTATCTGAAGTGGAAGGGAAAAAGTATGTGAACCCTTTGGAATTAGCTGGCTGTTTTCTGCATTAATTGGTCATACGATGTGATCTCAACATCAAAGTCACAAGAATAGACAAACACCAAATTGAACATCCCATTAAACAGTCACAGTGCTGTGGAAAAAGTAAGTGAACCCACGGATAACGCTCGGAAGGAATATTGGACCATATTGGAACATTGGCTGCGTGTTTTTCCCAAACAATTAAACATTTTCCCAGTGGCATGGTGGAGTGTCAAGGTGGTCTTTGGCAAACTTGGCAAGTGTGCTGCAATGTTTTTGTTGGAAAGCAGCAGTTTCCTTCATGATGTCCTGCCATGGACACCGTGCCTGTTTAATGTTTTCCCTATACTAGACTCATGAACAGAGTTGTTAACCAGTTCCAATGATTCATTCAAGTCTTAATCTGTCACTCTACGGTTCTGTTTTCCCTCATTAAGTATTCTGCGGTG
This sequence comes from Moxostoma hubbsi, assembly GCA_032164185.1. Lineage (NCBI taxonomy): Eukaryota > Metazoa > Chordata > Actinopteri > Cypriniformes > Catostomidae > Moxostoma > Moxostoma hubbsi. The sequence goes on from JAVLUX010000042.1 coordinate 29,021,023, forward strand.
TACCCTTTGAGTCATCTTGGCTGGACGGCCACTTCTAGTGAGAGTAGCTATAGTACTGCATCATCTCCATTTATAGACACAGTTTGTCTAACTGTGAACAGATGAATATTTAAGCTCTTCGAGATAACTTTGTAACAATTTCCAGCTTTATACAAAGCAACAATTCTTGATCGTAGGTCCTCAGAAATATATTTTTTGCATAATGTTATGAGATGGATTATTTAAATGTAAAATTGTAAATATAGAAATATGGAATTCATGAAAATATGAAATAATACTCAACAAATGTGGACTAAACCTTTCAATAAGTCAATTATACTATGGGAAATGGTATATAGGTGACATATTGTGGAAGGCTTTGTTTGGAGAATGTTACATATTGATTTGTTTTCTTTCCTGAAATGGAAATAAATGCATTTTGACAGGAAAATAAGTATATATGGCATCAAATGTCAGAATTTACCAAATCTGCGATAAATCGCGATTAAATTTTTTTACCGACTGACAGTCCTAAAATTTATACATAAATGCAGGCAATTCCAAAGGGTTCACATACTTTTTCTTGCCACTCTACTTTAAAGCCACTGGTTCAGCAGGGTTGACACCCGGAGAACATATTATATACACGAAAGCCAATTATGTCCAGAGTATCCTGCTAATTTTGGCCCACACACTCAAATCCCACTCTAACAAAAGATACATGTGCATCTAGTTAAAAATAACACAAATTACACAACTCATTTAGATAATTACGAGCTAATGAAGGAGTCAGAAAGAGCAAGAGATTGTGTTTATGCAGTGTCTCACACACACACACACACACACACACCACCAGGAGGTCCCATTAACCCGCTATTTTCAGAAACATGCCACACGCACACTCATTACTAAAAAATATCCACAAGTGCATGTCAAACTGAAAACACATGATGTGTTTGGAAGAGAGAGAGACAGGTTGTAAGCGTTACATAATGTTCCTGGACTTTATGTCCATACACTCCTTGTTTACCTCCTCAGAATTCTGACTCATATCCGAAAGAATTCAGATTTAACAAAACAAGGGTTCTTGCACACATTCGCAACTAAAGATAAGACCGAAACATAAGCCGTGTCTGAAATCAAGTACTGTCAGAGTATGTACTTCATTTGATGGATGCACTTCTTGGCCAGTAAAAAAAAATGCATACCTCGCATGCATACCTTTCTTTAGGTATGCATGCGAGTAATACGACTCGATTCCGGACATACTAGATCCGGGGACGTGGCTATAATCCAGTGATCCGAATATATGACGTAACAACAACCTCAAAAATAACCTAAGCATAAGTAACTAGTTTTTCTTGCTATATATAGCACATACAGTTGAAAAAGAGCTGTCCGACTCGCCATTTTTGGCGCTATTTTTAATTCAGCATTTTGCTCCCAAGGCATTATGGGATAGTAAAGTATCTAGTCAATGCACACTTCAGAATATCATCATCTGGGTAGTTCTCGCTTACTGCTTCGTGAAAACTGAGGATTCGTACATACCATTGGCATACTGTTTTTTTGGCATACTATATAGTAGGGAAGTATGCACATTCACATACACAAGTATGTGAATGCAGACGCTTTTAGCAACTAGAGCTCGAATTAGTTCATAGTTGCATTCCAAAATATGTCAGACCGCAATTCGTACACAGCGCAAGTCTGCGAAATACTGTCATTTCAATAGGAATTTGCACGATCGTGAATTTCGTGCGACCTCACATTTTTTGCATGGAGTTTGATGAACTTTGACAGGTGAATTTGCCATGTTGACCAAAAGGAAGTTTCTTGGTTTGGTTTGGCAGTGCCCTCTGTGTGGGTGGTGCTTCATACACAGCTACACTGAATATACACAAAGGATCATTTTAGTGGTGAGACTCTCACAGAGTTTTTTGTTTTGGCACCATTCGGAGTAAATTCTAGAGACTGTTGTGGGTGAAATTCCCAGAAGATCAACAGTTACAGAAATACTCAAATCAGCCCGTCTGGCACCAACAATCATACCACGGTCCAAATCACTGAGATACATTTTTTTTTTTCCCATTCTGATGGTTGATGTGAACATTAACTGAAGCTCCTGACCCGTATATGCATGATTTTATAGACTACACTGCTGCTACACGATTGGCTGATTAGATGATCGCATGAATAATTAGATGCACATTTGAACCTAATAAAGTAGCCGGTGAGTGCATTTTATATTTAAATATAACACTTTATAATTACTTAATCATTGTATATTTTAATTATTGTTATTTGAGGGCCTTACGGTGCTTTCACATACAACGCGAAGCGAGCGTTTCACATGGCGTTATTACGTACAAAGTCAATGCAAAGAAGCGAATAGACGCAAATTCGAATGACGCGACTCGAACATGCTTCGTTCGTGTATTTGTGCGAGTTTAAACCTTTCAACTCGAGCGGAAAATTAGCTTCACGCGTTGTTGCGAAAGCCTATCAGCATTGAGATTGTCCGGATGTCACTGATGTACTGACGTAGTAGCAGAGAAATCTGGAAAAATGGATGAAAACATTGTTGTAGCGGTGTGTGGGCACCCGGAATTGTACAACACAACGTCATACATGTACAGAGACGGGACGGAAAAAGACGTCGCTCGGAGGAAAGTGAGCAAGGAAGTTGGACTACCTGGTAAGTTCTGGAAATATGCACGTCTATTTGATTCCAGCTATTGGTCGTACTTTACTGTGAACCAAGTCGTAGAAGCCCCGCCTCCTGTCCTTATCCGGAAGAGAAGGTGGAAAATTTGCGGGTTCGCATTACTCGTGCGTATGCAAGTTTAAACACCTTTATAATCCAGACGTTGGCGTTGTATGTGAACGCACCATTACTCAGTACATTACGCAATATTTCTATATGCGATTAATTGCAATTAATTTGATTTTTAAACAATAGACAGCCCTACTAAATAGCTATTTAACCACTGTTTACGACTAACTTTAACCAACTGCCTGGGCTAATTTTGATGAAAGATTACTAAAGATGTACCGTTTACAATAAGACAAGGAATGTGTATTAAGAATGTAAAAAGGGTCCATTTTGATTTCATGTTGCCGACTCTGAGGATCAGCAATTATGCTTCGAGAAAACCGAGTGTGCTCTATTACAAAGGAATATCAGGTCAAACTCAGGTACCACCTTCTGATGAAATCTCATAGGAGCGTGATGTAACATGCACGTGCAAGTCTGTACATTTAAGATCAACTTACTCTGTTTGCAGTAACTGCAAAGTACTGCAGGTTCTGCAGGAAGCCGATGTCTGGAGGGATGCTGGTCAGGTTGTTGTGACTGAGATCCAGGTAACGGAGCTTCCTGCAGAAGAACAGCTGTGCTGGGATCTTCTCGATCTTGTTTCGGTTCAGGTAGAGTCGCTCCAGGTTGGTGAGGGTGCCGATCTGGATGGGGATGTAGGCGATCTGGTTGTACCAGAGTTTCAGACACACCAGTCTGTGGAGATGCTGGAAGCTGATGATCTCCTCGATGGTCTTCAAGTTGTTGTCCTTCAGATCAATCTCCTACAAATAACAGAGAGAGAGGAAAAAAGTTACTCTTCCAAATGAAGTGCTAGAATAGCTGAACAGACCTGAAGAGGCTTGCGTGAGCATGAAAATACCTGTGGCAAGATTTTAAGACCTAAGAAATGTACATTTAGCCTTCAATCAAACCTGAAATAAACCCTGATGTTTTTGAATCAGTAGGAATTCCAGGATTTGGTTATATTATCAGTTTAGCATTCAATCATTTTTTCACGTGTATTCAATTATGTTTAGAATAGGTACAGTATGTCTACAGAAAACCGTAATTAAATAATCCAGTCAACATGCTGCTTTTATTTACATAAATTAGCAATGTGGTTATAATTATAAGTGCAGTTCTATTGTGTAAATAGAGTAAGGATTGTGAAATGAAACTAATGGCTGCACCTGTAGATTATGCAGGCTGAATATGGAGTGAGGGATCCTCTCTAGATCACAGCGCAGCAGCTCCAGCTCCGTCAGGTTCACCATCTTCTTCAGGCTGTTCAGAACCATCAGTTTGGTCCCTTCATTATTGATGGAGAGTTTCTGCAGGTGCACGCCAACATCCGTCACCACCTGTGAGAAAATAATGGATTTAGATCGTCATTTTGAGACTCGTAGTCATGGTTTGAATTGAAGTCGGGCATCGCTAACTACTCTATGATATACAATGTCACGATTCAATACATCATAATGCATCATAATATTATAATTATTGGATAATGATTGTGGTAAAACATGAGACCCAGCGTGACCGCAAAAGAGAAAATGAATCTGCAGTATCAATATTCTCTTGCAAGGTTTATGTCACTTGTATTATAACAATGTTTTTTGGACATTGTACCAATGACATTGGTTTTTGGATGTACCATGGTTATACTATTGTTTTTTTTGTTGTTTTTTTTTACATTAACCACAGTAATCCCATTGTTTTTTAAAACATGTACCATGGTAAAACCATTGTTTTTGAACATTTGCCACAGTAAAACAATTTTTTTTTTTACATTTACGTAACATGGTAATCCCACTGTTTTGATATGATAACAAAAAATTTTGGACATGTCCCATAGAAAACCCCTTTTGTTAACATTTACCATGCTAACCCCACTGTTTTGAACATTTACCAAGGTAAAACCAATGTTTTTTGGACATGTACCAAGGTACCATTGTTTTTGGACATTTACCAAGGTAAAACCATTGTTTTTGAACATTTATCAAGGTAAAACCCAATGTTTTTGGACATGTAACTTGTTAAAACAATTGTTGTTGGACATTCACCATTGTACTACAATAGTTATTTTTGGAAATGTACCATGGTAAATGATTTTTTTTTAAAAATATTTACTATGGTAATTCCACTGTTTTTGAACATTTACCATGGTAAAACCAATGTTTTTTGGAGATGTACCATGGTATGTCCATTGTTTTGTTTTTTTTAACATTAACCATGGTAAAAACATTGGTATTTTGGACACAACATGGTAAAGGTAATGCCATTATTTTTTTGGACGTATCATGGTGAAAACATTGCTGTTGTTTTTTTACAAGAACCATGGTAATACTATTGTTTTTTACTAACATTTACCATGGTAATACCATTGTTTGTTTGGATTTTAATATTTACCATGGTAAAACCAATGTCTTTTGGACATGTACCAAGGTATAACCATTGTTTTTGAACATGTATCATAGTAATTCCACTGTTTTTGAACATTTAACATGGTAAAACCATTGTTTTTTGTTGTTTTTTTATATTTACCATGGTAAAACTTTTCTTTTAACATTTAACATGGTAATCCCATTGTTTTTGAACATTTACCAAGGTAAAACCCAATGTTTTTTGGATATGTATCATAGTAATTCCACTGTTTTTGAACATTTACCATGGTACAACCATTGTTTTTTGGACATGTACCAAGGTAAAACCATTGTTTTTTGGACATGTACCAAGGTAAAACCATTGTTTTTGAACATGTATCATAGTAATTCCACTGTTTTTGAACATGTACCAAGGTAAAACCATTGTTTTTGAACATGTATCATAGTAATTCCACTGTTTTTGAACATGTACCAAGGTAAAACCATTGTTTTTGAACATTTACCAAGGTAAAACCACTGTTTTTGGACATGTAACTTGGTAAAACCCAATGTTTTTTGGATATGTATCAAAGTAATTCCACTGTTTTTGAACATTTACCATGGTACAACCAATGTTTTTTGGACATGTACCAAGGTAAAACCATTGTTTTTGAACATTTATCAAGGTAAAACCCAATGTTTTTGGACATGTAACTTGGTAAAACAATTGTTGTTGGACATTCACCATTGTACTACAATAGTTATTTTTGGAAATGTACCATGATAAAACTATTTTTTTTAAAATATTTACTATGGTAATTCCACTGTTTTTGAACATTTCCCATGGTAAAGCCATTGTTTTTTTTTTTGTGTTTTTTTTTGTTTTTTACATTTACAAGGTAAAAACATTGGTATTTTGGACACAACATGGTAAAGCCATTATTTTTTGGACGTATCATGGTGAAAACATTACTGTTGTTTTTTTTTACAAGAACTATGGTAATACTATTGTTTTTTATTAACATATACCATGGTAATACCATTGTTTTTTGGAAAGTACCATGGTAATACCATTGTTTGTGTGTTTTTGGACATGTACCATGGTAAAACCATAGTTTTATTGGACATTTGCCATGGTAATAGCATTGTTTTATTTACCATGGTAAAACCATTGCTTTTTTTGGACATTTACCATGGTAAAATCATTGTTTTTAAGACATAGTATTATCATAAAACCATTGACGTAAAAACAAGTTGCACGCAATAATACTTTTTTGTAAGGTTGTTTTTTGGACATCATAGTATCATATATTTTTATATACGTACCATGGTAATTCCACTGTATACTTTGAAGTACCTTTGAGTACCATGTAAGTACCAATAGTATATGAATGTTAATTTAATACCATGTTTAATTTTAAACAACTATGATATTATCAACTAATCCATCACTGTACCATTGAACTACCACAGAACCATTTTTTAAAATTCTTCTGCACAAGATACCAAAGTCTAGTCCTGGCCTTTTATTGTTTTTCTATCAGTGTAATCATCTCACCTGAGGCAGTTTAGTGAGATTGCTCTTCAGGCGCAGAACTTTAAGCCTCTTGAGCTCTCGAAGGCCGTCGATGACGATGAATCGGTTGTTCTCTGCACTGAGGTTTCCAGTGAGATGGAGCTCGCTGAGGTTCTTCAAGCTGTAGATCCACAGTGGAATCTCTTTAATGTCTGTGAACTTGATGTGTAGTGATTTGAGGTTCTCTCGCAGGAAGGCCAGAGCAGGAGCCTCGATTTTGGCTGGCGTGTGGTAAAGCCACAACTCCACCAGGTTGGACAGCTGAGCAATAATGGGTGGGATCGTTACATCAGGGATTAGTTCCAATTTCAGCACCTGAAAAACACAGTTATTATACATTTACTTACAGTTAAAGGTGATTCATAGCATTGTTTTGATTGTAAAACACTTTCTCCTATATTAGAGTAAAGGGATAGTTCACCCAAAGATTAAAAGTCTGTCATCATTTACTCACCCTCATGTTGCTCCAAACCTGTATGGCGTACTTTCGTGAAACACAAAGGGGGATGTTAATGGTAACAGAGTTTTCATTTTTGGTAAACTACCCTTTAAGATGTTAAGAAAACTATGGCCCAACAAAAAACAAAACAAGTGTTTGTAAGCAAAAGCATGAGTCATGTTGGAGGAAATGGATCTAAACTTCTTTCATGGGCAAGCAATGGGTGAAGCAATGCTCAAAACAAACCATGTGTTGGCATCATACCACAGTTTCGTAAGAGGCTGACTCAAATGTGACAGTAAATAGCTGTCCAGTTTCAGCAATTCTGGATTGAGTCTTCTTTAAAGCAGTATTCCAACACAGAACATACTACATTAACATGTGAATGCAAACACACCTCCAATTCCAGCAGGTCAAACACCGTATCCGGAATTCCGCTCAGCATGAAGAGGTGCAGCTCCAGTTTCTCCTGAGAGTTCTTGGTGATTCTCTGCCGGAGTTTCTCCAGAGTCCACTCGTTGTTCAAGTTCAGCTGTCGCAGTTTGTTTTCGCTAACTTCTGACAGGAAAACAGCGAAACGCTTCGAGTACAGCGGGTCATACTGATCGATCATGTGCAGCATGAAGGCGAAGTCGTTCTTCACGTCCGGAATGTCGCTATAACTGCTTTCCTCGCGGATCGACTCGAAAGAATAGCGTTTTAGCGAGCGGCTAATTATCCAGTAGAGCGTGTACATGCAAATGAGACCGTAAACCACCACCAGACTGATGTAGAAGCAGGCCAGAATCTTAAAGAGAGTCGCAAGCGGATGAGCGCAGTCGTACATGCGATATCCAGTCAACCGCTCGATGTCCACGATACACTTTACGCTAAACTGAATGTGGCGAACATAATACACGGTGTAACAGATTATAAAGATGAACTGGATGACTTTGATGATTGTTTGGCGGATGTAAAGATGGTGTACGATGTCTCCCTCTTCAACGTGGATACGAAATTTCTTCACCTGCGATAAGAAATGGAAGGATGAGGTTATTTTCAGAATCCTTGGGATCTGTTCAGAAACCTAGCTGGCTGCCTCGCTAAGTATGGTCTACAAAAGGCAGCAATCTAACCGAGAAGGAACCTCAAAAGGGACTGACTTGGAATGCCCCACTTAGACAGCAACTCTGCATGTGACACAAATAGTGCCATTCACAGAAGACTTGATTGATTTTAAAAGAGTTTAACGTTAGCATGTTGCTAATCTAATAGCACCTTCCTCTAATGAGCATAAAAATACATTCCAGTATACACAAATTTTGGGTAAAATAATACATTTTTTATGACTATTTTCTATAAATACTTCCAATACTGACTGAAATGGCGAAAAGTTACGCTGCCCACATTTTGGGACAGCCTTTGCATTGGAATCAAGGATATCATCATCATCAGTGTTGGGTAAATTACTCAAGTAATCCAATACAAATGGCTATTTACGTCTCAAAATGTAATCAGATTACTTTGTTGATTAATTCATCTTAAAAGTAATCACATTACTAATTACTAACGTTACTTTTAAATCACTTTTCCTAGAAACGTTTTTGGTTTTCTGCTCGATTTCAAAATGTCTATTTCCTCACTCGCTGTCGCACAGCCTTCAGCGGTCACTGAAACGTTAACAGACATACATATGAAGTTGTTTTAAATTTATTCTACATATTACTTTAGCGCAAGTAATATACATAAAAGTAGTTACTTTCATTGAAAGTCAGTAACTTTAATCTGATTACAAGAATTTAAAATGTAATGTTACATTACTTTTTGACTAAAAAGTAATTTGATTACCTTGGAAGCGGATACACACAACTCCGATTATCATTAACAAAATTATCAATAATGACAAAAACAAGCAGTGAAAAACTTTCACAAACTAAATTATAAATAAAAATGTTGCTTACATTCTCTCTCGGCTAATGCTGTTTATTATACAGGGGACCTTCTAACTAGGTAATTTACGAAAATGTTAATTACTAAAGAAATTGTATTTGATCATTTTGATCACATTGTAGCCTTTGAAAAATGGACAAATGTCCAAATCCAATGTATTTTTCAATAAATACAACGTCTTGAAACCGCATATCTTATATTGAATATATACAGTAATGTGCAAACGTTTTAGTCAGTTGTGAAAATGACGTATAGTGAGAATGTTTTATAAAAATAATATAATATGAAACTATTCATTGCTTTTTCTTTCTTTTTTTTTCCCTCTCCAATTTGGAACGCCCAATTCCCAATGCGCTCTAAGTCCTCGTGGTGGTGTAGTGACTCGCCTCAATCCGGGTGGCGTAGGACGAATCTCAGTTGCCTCCGCGTCTGAGACCGCCAATCCGCGCATCTTATCTCGTGGCTTGTTGAGCGCGTTACCATGGATACATAGCGCGTCTGGAGGCTTCACGCTATTCTCCGCGGCATCCACTTACAACTCACCACGTGCCCCGCAGAGAGCGAGAACCACATTATAACGACCACGAGGAGGTTACCCCATGTGACTCTACCCTCCTTAGCAACCGGGACAATTTGGTTGCTTAGGAGACCTGACTGGAGTCACTCAGCACGCCCTGGGATTCGAACTCGTGACTCCAGGTGTGGTAGTCAGCGTCTTTACTAGCTGAGATACCCAGGAACCAATTTTATATTATTAAATGCTTCTTTTTAGTTGTTTTTGATAAACAACTAACCATAAAGAACTGAAAGGATATTAAGAGACATTATTCAATGACAAATGGATTGCACAGATCTGCTTTGATCGCATATATCCAAGTGAATTCATCACATTGTAGAGGTTTGCGCATAGAGTAAAAGATCGATCTTGGGATTTAAACAACGTTACAGCTCAAACAACACACAAGTTTTAGCAGAAGAATTAATGTAAGTGCTTTTATAAACTTATAAGCTTCACATTTTGGCTTTTAAAACCTCCAAAAATGGTCCCCATTCACTTCATTATAAGTGCATTACTGTAACCTTTGTTTTTGCTTTTCTTAAAGAAAACAAGTGATGAGTCAAATCATTTTTATGGTTTATGCCACAAATGAGGTCTGACTGAGATTAACCAGTATGGGAACCCTGAATACTCCTTTTAAATATATACACACACAAACCTTTTCAAACAGTGCTTTAGCCTGCTCTCCCTCTTTCTTATCTAAGACACCCGTCTCAGAGCGGTCCACGATGCCCTGTTCAATCCGAGACTTTGTCCTTTGCAGCATCGGAACACTTGCCTCCACATCCTGGTCACTGACACTCGATGTTTTCTTGTCCATCGATCCGTTCATCTTCCCTGACGGTTTTGGGTCGCTCTCCTCCACCACCGTCTCAGACAGCGCTCTCGTCGTCCACGGCGAGTCAAAACATTTCAGTAGAATCGACACGAAATGCTCCAGCTTCGAACTGGTCCGAGGAAACTTAAACCAGAAGTTACTACAAGCTAGAAAAATCAGTGTGTGGAGTAACACCAGATACGGGAAATACTTTGCAAACCAGTGGAGCTTGTTTTCGTAACACACAGCATCCACGTAGTTGTACTGGTGTCTGTCAAGGTCATATTTGATGCCCTTTGGTTCAGAATCAGGAGGCACGCTGGCATTGAGTTTTTGGCAGGTCTGGTTCATGACCCATTTGCAAGGCAGGCAAATCATTTTGTCCTGCGTGACCTGCAGCGTGCCACCGAACACTGCGATCATCAGCATTACAATGGAGATGTAGTCTGTAAACACATCCCACCATGGTTTAAGAATTCGGTATGCCGGCTGTGTGTCAGCGAAGTACCGGAGTTCAGTGATGGGAATCATGACAGTTTACCTGCAAAACAGATATATGGAGAGAGAAAATTACAAACTGTATTTATTATTATTTATTTACTTATTTTACAAAAGACCAAAGAGAGACTGATGTTATACATATGCATAAATAATCGAATGAAAAAGATTTAAAAAAAGAAATGCCTGGTTCATCTTTCACCCCAAAAACAAACCAAATAAACTGAAATATATTTTAAGATGTAAAAAAAAATATTATAAAAAAAAATAAAAAATTTGAATTTATTTATTTACTTACATTTATTTAAATTTGTATTTATTATTTATACTATCAAAGATATTTAGCATTTAAACCCTTGCAGCTACTATAATTACTATAATGTGAAATATATATATATATATACTATTTCAATTGTAAAGTAGGTACATATGTTGAGTGAAATTGAACATATACATCATGGTAGTACAGCCGTGGTCTACAATATTGGCAGTGACATACATTTTGTGTTTCGCAATGTTTTCTGCTTCAGTTGTTCAGATGCATTTTAAATAATTGCAAAAAGCTTCATTGGCCAAAACAAATTAACTATCACAAAAATGCAAATTTCACAGTTTTTTGGCCCTGGCACAAAATGACCAGCTAACATCATTTCACTAATAATATCAGCAGCACCTGGGAAAGTGTGAACGGGTACTAGTCAGGTGAAATCACTCGATCATTCTGATTGGATGATAAGAGCAGACTGATTGCTATAAAAGGAGGGAAGAAGTTCTTCCAATCATTGTGTTCTTGTTAACAATGGTTGCCTCTAAAGTAACGTTTTGCATCAAAATTGCCTCACATGCAAGGAAACTGCTGCAAAGAATATTGCACCTGAAAGAACCATTTACTGGATCATCAAGAACTTCAAGGAGAGAGGTACAACTACAGTGAAGAAGGCTTCAGGACGTCCCAGAGTGTCCAGCAAGAGCCAGGACCGCCTCCTCCTGAGGAATCAGCTACAGAATCGTGTCACCACCAGTGCAGAGCTGCTCAATATTGGCAGCAGGTTGGTGTGAGAGCATCTGCATGCACAGTGAGGCGAAGACATTTGGACAATGGCCTGGTGTCAAGAAGGGCAGAAAAGAAGCCACTAATCTCCAAGTAAAACATCAAGGACAGACTGAAATTCTGCAGGAAGTACAAGCATTGGACAGCAGAAGATTGGTGCAAAGATATTTCTCTGATGAAGCCCCCTTCTGACTGTTTATCGATAGTCCCGATAAGAAAAGGTGAACGCTACCATGAGTCCTGTGTCATGCCAACAGTGAAGCATCCTGAGACCATACATGTGTGGGGTTTCTTTTCATCACAGGGAGTGGGCCCTCTCACAATCCTGCACAAAACCACTGCCATGAATTAAGAATGGTATCAAAACATCCTGCAAGAGCAACTTCTCCCAAAGACCCAGGAGCAATTTGGTGATGATCCGTGCATTTTCCAGCATGATGGAGCACCATGTCACAAGGCAAGAGTGATAATGAAGTGGAGATCATTACATTGAAATTTTGGATCCGTGGCCAGGCAACTCCCCGGATCTTAATCCCATAGAGCACCTGTGGTCAAGCCTCAAAAGGCGAGTGGACAAGCAGAAGCCCACAAATTGTGATCAACTCCGAGCACTAATAAAATAATCTACAAATACTGAAGCAGCAAACTTTGCAAAACACAAAAAATTCCAACCCAATGGAGCTCATAACTAAATGCCCTTTTACCCAGATTTGTGCGGACTTTCGGGATATTTAAAAGATAATAATCTTGTGAACGAAGACCACAATTCTTTACACCTTTTTGAAAGATATACTGCTGTATATATGAAGCAAACCCAAAATAGTTTTATATATAAAAATGTACCCGTGCTTAAGTCTATGCGATGACAACTCAGGCCAACCAACCCAAAAGTACAGCAAATAATGATGGGTAAGGGCATTTGAATTCGTAATAAACCTAATAATCCAATTCCTAAACAACACTTAGGCACCTACATATGAATAATATCATAATAATCCAACACTGATATGAAAGTAGAAACTACCAATCTCCTCCTTGCTTCAGATGAAAAATTGTGGACCTCCACAAGTCTGGTTCATCCTTAGAAGCAATTTCCAAATGGTTGAAGGTACCACGTTCATCTGTACAAACAATAGTACTGAAGTATAAACACCATGGGACCACGCATCCATCGTCCCACTCAGGATGGAGACGCATTCTGTCTCCTAGAGATGAACGTAGTTTGGTGCAAAAAGAGCAAATCAATCCCAGAACAACAGCAAAGGACCTTGTGAAGATGCTGGAGGAAACAGGTAGACGAGTATCTATATCCACAGTAAAACGAGTCCTATATCAACATAACCTGAAAAGCTGCTCAGCAAGGAAGAAGCCGCTGCTCCAAAACTGCAACAAAGCCAGACACAGTTTGCAAGTGCACATGGGGACAAAGATCTCCTCTGGTCTGATGAAACAAAATGGCCATAATGTCCATCGTTATGTTTGGAGGAAAAAGGGTGAGGCTTGCAAGCTGAAGAACACCATCCCAACCGTGAAGCATGGGGGGTGACAGCTGATGTTGTGGGGGTGCTTTGCTACAAGAGGGACTGGTGCACATCACAAAATAGATGACATCATGAGGAAGGAAAGTTATGTGGATATATTGAAGCAACATCTCAAGACATCAGCAAGGAAGTTAAAGCTTGGTCACAAATGGGTTTTCCAAATGGACAATGACCTCAAGCACACCTCCAAAGTTGTGGCAAAATAGATTAAGGACAACAAAGTCAAGGTATTGGAGTCACCATCACACAGCCCTGACCTCAATATGATAGAGAATTTGTGGGCAGAACTGAAAAAGCGTGTGAGGCAACGAGGCCAACAAACCTGACTCCGTTATACCAGTTCTGTCTGGAGGAATGGGACGAAATTCCAGCAACTTATTGTGAGAAGCTTGTGGAAGAATTCCCAAAACATCTGAGCCAAGTTAAACAATTTAAAGGCAATGCTACCAAATACCAACAAAGTGTATGTAAACTTCTGACCCACTGGGAATGTGATGAAAGAAATAAAATCTGAAATAAATCATCCTCTCCACTATTATTCTGACATTTCACATTCTTAAAATAAAATAGTGATCCTAACTGACCAAAGACAGGGAATGTTTTCTATGATTAAATGTCAGGAATTGTGAAAATCTGAGTTAAAATGTATTTGGCTAATGTGCATGTAAACTTCTGACTTCAACCTTGTGTGTGTGTTTGTATATATAAAATTCTATATATTGATTGTAAAAAATATCAGACGATTAATCACTTTAGTTATTGCTATCGGCAAAATCCACTATCTCTTGGCCTCTAATCAAAACACTTCACATTTTGTCAGGGAATTAAAGAAATTGTTGTTTTTAAGGGCTGAAAGACTAACAATAACAGTGTGAGAAAAAGGCATGTAGTGTAAAATGAGCTTTAACCTTGTTCTATCTGCCATCCCTTTCACTTTATTTCACTGTGTGTTTTTTACAGTAGCTGTGAGTCTGAGCACATATCATGACACAGGAAGTAGCCAGCATGAGTCAGCAAAACATATTCTGCTGTGTGTGTTTGTGGGAGTAGAGTTATGGAGGAAAAGAAAAATTCATCCAACACAAAATCAAACCTGCACCTAATTTTAGTATTTACTTTCAAGGTACGCACACACACACACACACACACACACACACACACACACACACACACACACACACACACACACATGCGGTTTGCTAATTAAAGTGAGCTGCCCGTTTGATTTTATGAAAGGTGGTTTACACACTCAGCCGTTTTTGCCCCTAGGCTGCAGTTGGTGGACTGGCACGTTGAGATCTTTAAGGTTGCCAGGTTGAATCTTAGAATGAATCGCAGCTGCCCCTCGTCTGCTAAACCAAACTCTGTGAAACACAACATGTGCGGCCGTCGACAAACTGAAAGCTAAAATTGAATGATTCACATCAAATGTCCTGACACAGCAAGAGGACATGTGCACATATTACCCACAATTCAGTTATACACTAATTTGGTTCTAACATGAAAGGCCGGACTAAGAGAACAGAAACAAAACAGGGTAAATAAATACTGAGATAAAATATTTACGGCCTCATACACGGGAGGAACAAAAACATCTGTTATACAACCAAACTGTAGCGTAAATAAACTTTTTCTAAAAGGAATATCCCGGGTTCAATACAAGTTAAGCTCAATCGACAGCATTTGTGGTATTATGTTGATTACCACCAAAATTAATTGTCATTTTATTTATTTTTTTAAATTTGGGTTCCAGTGAGGCACTTACAATGGAAGTCAATGGGGGTCAATCTTTAAACATTAATAAACTGTTTCAAATGTATAAACTATGTGTGTGTATTAACATGATTTTACTGGGAGAAAACAGTTTACTAACCTTTTCTGTGTAAAGGTTTACACCTTTATAACTTCATTGTCATGACGATGTATGAGCGGTAAATCCAGTGTATAATGTTTAAACAAAAATGACTGATTAAACATTTAATGTTTATCATTTACTCACCCTCATGCCATCCCAGAAGTGTATGACTTTCTTTCTTCTTCAGAACACAAATGAAGGTTTTTAGAAGAATATCTCAGCTCTGTCGGTCCATACAATGTAAGTGAATGGTAACCAGATCTTTGAAGGTCCAAAAAAACATATAAATGCAGCAAAAGAGATATCTATAAGACTCCAGTGGTTAAATCCATGTCTTCAGAAGTGATATGATAGGTGTGGGGGAGAAACAGATAAGTATTTTTACTATATTCTCCTTTTGTTTTTGGCGATTTGCATTCTTCGTGCATATCGCCACCTACTGGGCAGGAGAAGAATTTATAGTAAAAGGACAAATATGAATCTGTTTCTCACCCACACCTATCATATCGCTTCTGAATACATGGATTTAACCACTGGAGTCATATTGATTACTTATATGCTGCCTTTATATGCTTTTTGGAGCTTCAAAGTTCTGGTCACCATTCACTTCCATTGTATTGACCAACAGAGCGGAGATATTCTAAATATCTTCATTTGTGTTCTGCAGAAGAAAGGAAGTCATGCATATCTGGGATGGCATGAGGGTGAGTAAATGATGAGAGAATTTTCATTTTAGGGGGAACTCTCCCTATAACTTGCACTGAACCCGGAATACTCCTTTAAAAGGAATAGTTCACCCAAACACGAAAATGTACTTGTTTGTTCAACCCAATGCCATTCCAGATATTTGTTTTTTCTTGAAGCACAAAAGTATGTCCTGGACGGTGCTCTTTTTCATTAAATGAAAAGGAATGACGAATAAGGTAACCCCCCTGCCTCTCTATGAGTTATAAATAGAGGACAAAAGCATTAGGAGACACATAAAAGGGGGTGGAGGGAGGGAGGGAGGGAGGGAGAGAGAGAGGGGGGCTAATAGGGAAACAAACAGGAAGGAGAACCAATGAGAAGAGATGAACACAAAGAAAGAGATATAATGAAATCTGGTGACTGTCATTTCTTTCTCCAAACTGTTTAAGACGAACATAGGCAGCAAGCAAGTGTGTGCACGCTGGAGAGTCTGCAATAAAGATTTAAAATCACTCTAACATCTATACTCAGAAAGGCTGGAAATGTTCCTTTTAGTCAAAAGACGCAGTGAAAATGCAGAAAAGGCTTCAACTATTGTAAAAAATGTCATGTAGGGCTCAATGATACCCAGAGTTCATTATATGATATCCCAGACTTCAATTTACAGTGTGGTGCACTTTATATATTTAGCTGACTTCTGTATTAAAATGTCAAGATACAAATAAAATTTTATGGCTAATTTAGTTCAACTAGACAGCATAAGGTCATCTGGCTGTATTTACTGAAATGTGTATGAAGTTGTTGATATACGGGCACTACCAACGCTATAACGGGGCCCCCTCAAGGTATTATGGAGCCAATGAAATTCAATTACATTTGCGTAGCATAAATAAAGAAGACATACCACAAAAAGGTGCATTAACATGGACAAAAATGTATTTACACTGCAATTATAATTCTACTTCAAGAATTTTGTTGTGACAGATGCTGAACCAACTATTCAATTAATTGTGGGTTTTTTTTTTGCCTAAATAAAACTTCAATATAATACTTGATTTTGGCTTAAATAATTGTGTTTTTAATGATTACAGTTATAATAATGAAATTCAATTCTTATAAATGAATTAACTAAAATTTAAAACGCATTAACAAATAGATACTCTTGTTTGTTTCAGTTGTCGTTTATGCAAATGTATGTTTTATATAGATATTTAGCTTTTTGGAAAACATCCATTGGAATTATAATGCATAACCAAAATTGTGCTTTTTTTATTTTATATATATATATATAAATTTAGTCTAGGACTGGTAATTCAGTCTCGTGGTTTTGTCCTTACAGTGCCACCACAAAATATTTACACACAAATGTCCTTATCCCCATCTATAGCTGAAAACTCTCAAAACACACACACACACACACACACACACACACACACACGGCTGATTTTTTACACATCATTCACTCTGAGGCAGATAATATATGGTCTGTTATTCCCATATTATTCAGATGATCAATAGATAAACATCCCACTCACTACTGACAATACAGCCGCAACAGATCTGTGGAAACAGAAAAACAACACTATGTCTTCCCTTATGAAAATCGAGAGTTAGCCGCAAATTCGCTGCTAATAATTTTCACGTGCAAATTGCGGCAAACTTGCGATAAATTGTCCACCGTTGCCAAAGGCTTGCTGCAGGTTCACCACTACCAGTGAAGAGCTGCAAACTTCTGGCACACATTTGCGGCGAATCAAAAGCTAATTTGCATGTGAAAATAACAAGTGTCAAATTTGCAGCTAGTTTAGATTTTTGAAAGGGTGGTATAATAGAGGGTGCCATATAGTGATCCTTGAGTCCTATTACAGAGGGTCCTGTGCCATATAGTGACCTTCACGTCCCATTATAGAGGGTCCTGTGCCATATAGTGACCTTCATGTCCCATTACAGAGGGTTCTGTGCCATATAGTGATCCTTGTGTCCTATTACAGAGGGTTCTGTGCCATATAGTGATCCTTGAGTCCTATTATAGAGGGTCCTGTGCCATATAGTGACCTTCATGTCCCATTATAGAGGGTCCTGTGCCATATAGTGACCTTCATGTCCCATTACAGAGGGTTCTGTGCCATATAGTGATCCTTGAGTCCTATTATAGAGGGTCCTGTGCCATATAGTGATCTTCATGTCCCATTACAGAGGGTTCTGTGCCATATAGTGATCCTTGAGTCCTACTATAGAGGGTTCTGTGCCATATAGTGATATTCATGTCCTATTACAGAGGGTCCTGTGCCATATAGTGATCCTTGAGTCCTATTACAGAGGGTCCTGTGCCATATAGTGATCCTTGAGTCCTATTATAGAGGGTTCTGTGCCATATAGTGATCTTCGTGTCCCATTACAGAGGGTTCTGTGCCATATAGTGACCCTTGTGTCCCATTACAGAGGGTTCTGTGCCATATAGTGACCCTTGTGTCCCATTACAGGGGGTTCTGTGCCGTATAGTGACCTTCGTGTCCCATTACAGGGGGTTCTGTGCCGTATAGTGACCTTCGTGTCCCATTACAGGGGGTTCTGTGCCGTATAGTGACCTTCGTGTCCCATTACAGGGGGTTCTGTGCCGTATAGTGACCTTCGTGTCCCATTACAGGGGGTTCTGTGCCGTATAGTGACCTTCGTGTCCCATTACAGGGGGTTCTGTGCCGTATAGTGACCTTCGTGTCCCATTACAGGGGGTTCTGTGCCGTATAGTGACCTTCGTGTCCCATTACAGGGGGTTCTGTGCCGTATAGTGACCTTCGTGTCCCATTACAGAGGGTTCTGTGCCGTATAGTGACCTTCGTGTCCCATTACAGAGGGTTCTGTGCCGTATAGTGACCTTCGTGTCCCATTACAGAGGGTTCTGTGCCGTATAGTGACCTTCGTGTCCCATTACAGAGGGTTCTGTGCCGTATAGTGACCTTCGTGTCCCATTACAGAGGGTTCTGTGCCGTATAGTGACCTTCGTGTCCCATTACAGAGGGTTCTGTGCCGTATAGTGACCTTCGTGTCCCATTACAGAGGGTTCTGTGCCGTATAGTGACCTTCGTGTCCCATTACAGAGGGTTCTGTGCCGTATAGCGACCTTCGTGTCCCATTACAGAGGGTTCTGTGCCGTATAGCGACCTTCGTGTCCCATTACAGAGGGTTCTGTGCCGTATAGCGACCTTCGTGTCCCATTACAGAGGGTTCTGTGCCGTATAGCGACCTTCGTGTCCCATTACAGAGGGTTCTGTGCCGTATAGTGACCTTCGTGTCCCATTACAGAGGGTTCTGTGCCGTATAGCGACCTTCGTGTCCCATTACAGAGGGTTCTGTGCCGTATAGCGACCTTCGTGTCCCATTACAGAGGGTTCTGTGCCGTATAGTGACCTTCGTGTCCCACTACAGAGGGTTCTGTTCCATATAGTGACCTTCGTGTCCCACTACAGAGGGTTCTGTGCCATATAGTGACCTTCATGTCCCACTACAGAGGGTTCTGTGCCATATAGTGACCTTCATGTCCCATTAGAGAGGGTTCTGTGCCATATAGTGACCTTCATGTCCCATTAGAGAGGGTTCTGTGCCATACAGTGACCTTCATGTCCCATTAGAGAGGGTTCTGTGCCATACAGTGATCTTCATGTCCCATTACAGAGGGTGACCTTCATGTACCATTACAGAGGGTTCTGTGCCATATAGTGACCTTCATGTTCCATTACAGAGGGTTCTGTGCCATATAGTGACCTTCATGTCCCATTACAGAGGGTTCTGTGCCATAAAGTGATCTTCATGTCCCATTACAGAGGGTTCTGTGCCATAAAGTGATCTTCATGTCCCATTACAGAGGGTTCTGTGCCATATAGTGACCTTCATGTCCCATTACAGAGGGTTCTGTGCCATAAAGTGATCTTCATGTCCCATTACAGAGGGTTCTGTGCCATATAGTGACCTTCATGTCCCATTACAGAGGGTTCTGTGCCATAAAGTGATCTTCATGTCCCATTACAGAGGGTTCTGTGCCATATAGTGACCCTCATGTCCCATTACAGAGGGTTCTGTGCCATATAGTGACCCTCAAGTCCCATCTATGAGGCATAATAATGTCTCGTAGTACGCTAAATATAGTAATATAAATTAAAAGGAGTTTTTATGGTACTTGTATGGTGCTTTTTTAATTTGGAGCTTGACAGTATAAATCATCATCCTTTTTATTGTATTGGCAAGCGCAGCTTAGACATTCTGTAAAACTAATCCTTTTGAGTTACACTGAGAGCCAAAGAAAGCCATTAAGGTTCGGTATGACGCAAGGGTGAGTATTGATGACAGAATTTCATATTTGGCAAACTATTCCTTTAAAAATAACAAAAACACAAATTGTGAGGTGTCTCTCCAGCTCTCTGGTCTCAGCTAACAGTCTATAAACAATTAACAAACAAATCTGTTACACACAATCCTGCACATTCACATACACACATTAACAGTATACTTTTCTTTCAAAGTGCTGGAATCACTTTTATAAACGTCAAGAGTTTCAAATGCCATCTTCTAAACAGACAATTTCACATCCTTCAGTCTGTAAACAGGAGACGCAGTGTGTGTGTTGATAGGATCATTGGATAGGATTTGATCCAGTCTGGACCAATGCTGACCATTCATGAAATGTCTTTTCGCAGTAACCTTTGGCAACGTCATACCAGAGCAAACCTCCACACACATTTACAGAGATAAAAGCCTCTTTCTTTGAATGTAATTACACTTGACATTTTCCTCAGGCATCTGTACTAGAATTCACAATTCTCATTACAGTACGAGGACAATATTTCAATGTATTAATGTATTACACTAAATATCTAAATTGTTACTATTATAATGAGAGTTCATGTACACTTTTTACAAACCAATGCTAAATATAGTAATATAAATAACTAAATAAATGTCATTTTCAACCTTAAAAGAAGTTTTTTGCACTGATCGAAGTTAAGAACCCTCTATCACTCTATGACAGAGAAGCGCCTATAACTTCACTGCTGGATCAATATATGGCACTACATGAGATCCCACTATAGTGGTAGGTCAAAATCACTACATGGTAGAGAACCATGAATACTGTGACTGTATTATCTCTGTATGGTGTAGAGCCCTCTATAGTGAGACTCCCATATTACTTTACAGCAGAAAATACCCTATAGAAGGACTCCTGTATAACCACATGACAGAAAACCCTCTATAGTAGGACTGCTGGATCAGTATATGGGAGACAACCGTCTTTTGTGGGTCAATAACTTAATTTATTGCAGAGAATACCCTATAGCTGGACTCCTGTATGGCAAAGAACCCTCTCTAGGGGGCTCTCCTAAATCACCATGTGGCAGAAATCTTTAGGTAAACTTCTAACTAGGCTATATGGCACAGAACCTTATATAATGGGACTTGTGCATAACTATATGGCACAAAGCCTTTTATATAATGGACTCGTGTTCATTACTATATGATACAACACCCTCTAAAATGGGACTTGAGGATCACTATATGTCACAGAACCCTCTATAATGGACTCGTTCAATATTATATGTTACAACACCCTCTATAATGAGACTTGAGGGTCACTATATGGCATAGAACCCTCTAAAATGGGACTCGAGGATCACTATACAGTACAGCACCCTCTATAATGAGACTTGAGGGTCACTATATGGCACAGAACCCTCTATAATGGGACTTGAGGATCACTACATGACACAGAACCCTCTATAATGGACACT
The DNA here is from genome assembly GCA_032164185.1 of Moxostoma hubbsi. Lineage (NCBI taxonomy): Eukaryota > Metazoa > Chordata > Actinopteri > Cypriniformes > Catostomidae > Moxostoma > Moxostoma hubbsi. Next base: position 29,042,897 of record JAVLUX010000042.1, read on the forward strand.
TTCATTACTATATGGTACAAAACTCTCTAAAATGGGACTTGAGGATCACTATATGGCACAAAATTCTCTAAAATGGGACTTGAGGATCACTATATGGCACAGAACCCTCTATAGTAGGACTGCTGGATCACTATATTGGAGACAACCCTCTTTTGTGGGTCAATAACTTAATATATTGCAGAGAATACCCTATAGCTGAACTCCTGTATGGCAAAGAACCCTCTCTAGGGGGCTCTCCTAAATCACCATGTGGCAGAAATCTTTAGGCAAACTTCTGAATAACTAGGCTAGGTATATGGCACAGAACCTTATATAATGGGGCTTGTGCATAACTATATGGCACAAAGCCTTTTACAATTGGATTTATGAATCACTATATGGCACAGAACCCTCTATAATGGACTCGTTCATTACTATATGGTACAACACCCTCTAAAATGGTACTTGAGGATCACTATATGTCACAGAACCCTCTATAATGGACTCGTTTAATATTATATGCTACAACACCCTCTAAAATGGGACTTGAGGATCACTATATGGCACAGAACCCTCTATAATAGGACTCAAGAATCACTATATGGCACAGGACCCTCTAAAATGAGACTTGTTCATTACTATATGGCACAGAACCCTCTATAATGGGGCTTAAGGATCACTATACAGCACAGTACCCTCTACAATGGGGCTTGAGGATCACTATATGGCACAGAACTTCCTATAATGGGACTCGTTCATTACTATATGACACAGAACCCTCTATAATAGGACTCAAGGATCACTATATGGCACAGGACCCTCTACAATGGGGCTTGAGGATCACTATATGGCACAGAACTCCCAATAATGGGACTCGTTCATTACTATATGGCACAGAACTCCCAATAATGGGACTCGTTCATTACTATATGGCACAGAAACCTCTATAATAGGGCTTGAGGATCACTCTATGGCACTTTATATTGCAAGTACCTTCTATAACTAGAGCACATTAACAACATTCTGATGTGTTACTGAGAGAGAAAAAACCCCATTGTATCAGAGACAGAGACAATCTTGTGACCGGTAAAATAAAAGTAACTAGTTAGTGATTCTAAAGCTCAACAACACATTTTAATTACTTTGTTATTTTGTCCTTTCGTAACAGATTTTGCCAAAGAACTGTGAACTCCAGGTGCATCTCGGAAACACCCACAGATACAAACAAAGGGTCTGTTGTCTAACTTGCCTTTTCCAAGGACAAACTGTCCCCACATGCTGCTAACAGTTAGCATTATAGAGCCATATATACACCCAAGCACTCACTCACACACAAATACACTTGAACATTATCTCTTCAATCACAAGTTCCCTTTATCACTCGTTCCTAAAAAAGTATAATTAAACAAAAGAGGGAGATAATGGGGTTTTAACATGTCAACTTGCCATCTTCATAAGCCTGGGAGACCAACTATAACAATCGACCGGTGAAAATGATCACTTACAGAAACGCAGCATGGTGTGTGTGTGTGTGTGTGTGTGTGTAAATCCTATGGGTTCTCTTCTTGGCTGAAAGGCATTCGCTTATAATGACACTGAAATAAACACTGGCTTTTTCTGGCCACTAATTCAAACCACTCAAATTTCCTTCAGTAAGTGCTACAGAGTCTTTAGTAAAAACCACTCAAAGCAATGAATGTGTTTGTGCATGTGTGTGTTACGGTATAAACCTTTAGTCTTAGAAAAGGAAGAGAACATTTTGCATGTCAGCGGTTAGAATGCTTTTCATTAATGACGTACTCAAGTATTATATTTCTGCTGTACTTTACAAAATGTGCATTCTGTGCACACACTGTATAAAGCAGAATAGAACGGCATGCTATTCAGAACATTACCACAGAAAGAGATAATGGCACATGATGGACAGACAGAAAATTGAAAAACATAATTTGCAATTAACCATCTACAGTGGTGGCCACAAATATTGGCACACTTGGTAAATATGAGCAAAGAACAAAAAAAAAAAGAAATATCTAATTATTAAACAAATATTTTTCTCCAAATCATGTTGGCCAAAATGACTGGCACCTCTAGAAATTCTTATGAGTAAAATATATCTGACGTATATTCCCATTCATATTTTATGTTTTGGTGCACCTGGGTGACTAGACACCAGGGGTGGAAAGAAAAGTTTCTTCCAAAATATATTTGTGTGAGTAGAGTAAAAGTAGCTGTCCTAAAAACCCTCATGCCACCCTGGATGTGTATGACTTACTTTCTTCTGCAAACACAAATTAAGATTTTTTGAAGAATTTCTCAGCTCTTTTGGTCCAAACAATGAAAGTGAATTGGTGCTAAAATATTGAAGCTCCACAAATCAGCATAAAAGTAGTTTAATCCATGTGCCTCCAGTGGTTTAATCCATGTCTTCAGAAGCAATATGATAGATGTGGTGAGAAACAATTGAGCCTGTCTCCAAAGTCTATTTTTAAGTTTTATTCATAATAGCCAAGCAGTGCAGTCAGATTTTGTGTCGTCTTGAAAGGTGGAGCCTTCATTTTACTCTGTACACTTCCAGTGATGTTACAGAGGAAAAAAAGCTGCAGAAACCTCATTTTTTGTTCGATCATCTTCAAATTTGAAGCGTAACTTCTTTAGACGTGTGGCTTTGAGAACATTGTATTTCTGGGTTGTCTTGGCACTTTTATTATTGTTTTTTTAGATTATAAAAACATGTTCAGCACAAAATATTTCCATTGCTTTAAACTTCAGCTTCTCTAACTTTAAAAAATAACAACATATTCATTCTGAAACTTGGGAAATAAAGCCCAAAGTGTCTTCTTTCAAAAGATACAACTGTGTCCGTACTCCAAAGGGTCCTGTAAAAACAACCATTTAAGTTCAGGTATGTCATTTTCATGGTTTGTGCTCAAAAAGGGGGGTGTGTATCAACAGGTTAAAAAAAGTAAAATTCTTGGGTAGTAGTAAAAAGTAGTTAATTACAGTAACATTTGTATTTGTAATTTGTTACTTTACACCCCTGCTAAGCACATGAAGTTGTTCAGCCATGACTTCCTGTTTCACAGGGGTATAAATATGAGTTAAGACAGGCCAAAATCCCTTAATCATCCATCACACTGGGTAAGACTAAAGGATATAGTTCTGATGTGCAGCTAAAGGTTGTTGAGCTTGACAAAACGGGAAGTGGCTATAAGAAAATAGCAAAAGCTTTGAAAATGTCAATTTCCACAATCAGGGCAATAATTTAAAAGTTACAATCAGCTGGAGATGTTAAGAATCGTCCTAGAAGAGGATGTGTGCCTATATTGTCTCCACGCACAGAGGAGGATGGTTCGATTGGCCAAAGAATCTCCAAGGAACACCGCTGCAGAATTGCAAAAATAAGTTGGGTCTTGGGGTCAGAAAGTCTCAAATAATATTCCAGACATCACTTACATCACCACAAGATGTTTGGGAGGGTTTCAAGAAAAAAAGCTTCCGGTCTCATCCAATAACAAACTCAAGCGCCTTCAGTTTGCCAGACACTAATGGAACATCAAATGCGACTGGGTTCTGTGGTCAGATGAAACAAACAAAAAAAGAGCTTTTTGGCAGCAAACACCAGAGATGGGTTTGGCACACATGGAGATAATAAGTACCCAATGCCCACGGATAAATATGGTACTGGATCTTTAATGTTGAGGGACTGTTTTTATGCCAGAGGTCTTGGACATCTTGTTTGGATACATGGCATCAAGGACTCTATCAAATACCAACAGATAAAAAAAATGAAAACCTGTGTGCCCCTCCTAGAAAGCTTAAAATGGGCCCTGGTTGGATCTTCCAGTTGGACAATGAATTCAAAATCAACACAAAAATGGTTCACCGACCACAAAATCAAGGTTCTGCCATGGCAATCCCAGTCCCCTGACCTGAACCCCATAGAAAACCTGTGGGGTGAACTGGAGAGGAGAGTCCACCAACATGAACCTTTGACTTTGAAGGATCTGGAGAGATTCTGTATTGAGGAATGGTCTCAGATCCCTTGCCATGTCTTCTCCAACCTCATTAAGGCATTATACGAGAAGACTCGGAGCTGTTATCTTGGCAAAGAGATGTTGCAAAAATAACTGAATATAAGGGTGTCGATAATTATGGCCAACATGTTTAAAGGTTAGATTTTTGTTATTTTTTGAATGAAAGATCAAAAGGATAACAATTTTCAAAGCATTCTTTGCTCATATTTAAGAGGGGTGCAAATATTTTGGCCACCACTGTGCAATGATTCTGATGCATTTAAGTATTTTAAAGAACGCTCGAGAAGGGCGTTTGGTGAGATTATTAGGTCATAAGGTGCCATGTTTGATGTCCCACAGACACACAGGCATTGGGTAATACATACCACAATGCAGTGAGTGAATTACGGGTGTGCCCTGCTCAGATCGGCCATGTTTCCTGAACACACGCCACCTGCTTCAGTTAACAAAGACTGCTTCACACGAGGAGAGGAAACATCAGGTCTACACGTTCAAAACACTTGTATCTTTCACCTCAGGGTCAAACTTTAACCACAGTGAATGCCTTGTTTAGAACTTCACCCTAAAACCACTTAAATTGCATAAATTTAACCCCAAATGTAAAATAATGTTATTATTTACTCACCCTTGTGTTGACAAAAACAGGTATGGTATTTCTTCTTAAAGGGAGATGTTTTGCAGGATGTCTAAGCTGCTCTTTTCCATACAACTAAAGTGGATGGGAACTCCAAAATTTCCTAAACAAATACCATACGTCTTATGCACAATATTCCAAGTTTTCTGAAGCCATACAATTGCTCTGGGTGAAGAACAGACTTATCTTTAAGACATCCAAGATGTATATGACTTTCCTTCAGCAGAACTGAAGTGAAGATTTTTAGAAGCAGATTTCAGCTCTTTTTGTCCATACAATGGAAGTAAACAGGTGCCATCAGTCTGCTGGCTATTTGACCATCCAAAAGTCATATTTAGGCAGCATAAAAGTAACCAACACAATCTCCAACACGTTCGTTCCTCTGTTGTATACAAAGCGCGCACTTCTGACTTACATCACAGATGCGTTGACTGCTGGCGGGAAGCGATTTTCTCAAGTTAATAAAGTTTTCATTATTGATTTATTTTTTACACCAACAACATTTGTTGCTACAGAAGTCATTAATTGATAATCTGAGGTCATGTTGATTACTTTTATGCTGCTTAAATATGCCTTTTGGACCGTCAAACAGCCAGCAAACTGATGGCACCTGTTTACTTCCATTGTATGGACAAACAGAGCTTAAATATGCTTATAAAAATCTTCACTTCGGTTCTGATGAAGAGGGAAAGTCATACACATCTGGAATGGCTTAAAGGTAAGTAAATCATGAGAGGATTTTCATTTTTCGGTGAACTAATCCTTTAAGGCCTCTGGTTACTTCCTACGAAATGGGTGTGAATGAAGAACGAATGGGTGCGATTTAGATTTAGAAAAAAATAGGTCCAAAAAGAAGGCGTATTTGCGTTCATTACGGTGATTCGTAACAGCTCGCCAGGGGAACCTTTTAGGAAATCTCCTTTCTGGCTGCTAAACACTTTCTTGCTCCCATAGGTTATTGTACTCGACAGGTTTGCCCTGGAGCTCCACCAATTTTGAGACCAAAAGTTAATTTCCATTCAATCCGTCAAGATCAGTCATCATGTACACACCGTTGGGCAGTTATTAGCCAAATGGCGCAGATGTACCAACACGCTCGCTTTACTTTTGAGTTTGCTTTTCCACTGCAGTTTAGTGTCACCTCAATGTGGGCGGGACTATAGGCTGTTCATCATAGTTGCGCCGCGTCTACTGCCGTGACATGATCTTAAACGCGACACAAACATTACTGGCCATAAACAATAACACGAGCGCTAGCTGTTAGCTACTAGCTCATTGTGCTGCATGAAGCAGTTGTTGCATGGTGATTTTACACGAGTGTAACAGTTCAATTGGCCTGGTTGTTTTAGAAGCAAGCGTCCAGTAGCTGGTCAACTAAATAAAGTGAAGCTTTCAAGCGAAATATAGAGTTAACGTAACAAAACGTACCATCCTCCATCGTGAACTCCAACAATGTTGTGACTGAGTCCCGGGCACTCTCCCTCCCATTGCTCGCCGGTCTATTGCCGTAGATAGCGTCCATTTGGTCCAACCACTTCCACTTTCTTCTGTTTGAACCACTCCGGCTGTTGTGGTCCTTCATGGTTCTGTAGTCACTTAAGTTTTTATTTTACTTTTCCCTTCACTGCTGGTAGGTCCGGTGGTAGCCGTGTGCGCCACACAGCTGAGACACTTCCTGACAGACATTTTCGTTTCATTCGTCACTAACGAGAGGAATGTTTGCACTTCATTTATTGACCACGCTGTGGTTTTGCGCACAGCCATTTTTTTTATACAATTTGAAAGTCGCGTGAACAAATGATACTACTATCGCTGTTGCTAACTTCAAAACTAGCGGGTTGATGTCCCGCGTCGTAAATCCAGTGAATTTGGTAGTACCAATTCTCTGGCCAATCAGTGATCTGCAGGGTTTTGACGTCACATATAGTATCGGCACGGCTCGCTTGGAACCTGGACTGAGGTGGTACTAAAAAAGTACCAGGTCCTATCAACAGTGGAAAACCCCCAAAAAGCGTGCAGAGTCAAGTCAAGCTGTACCATGGAGTGGAAAAGCCCCATTAGTCCACAAAAGGAATCAAATCTACTCAAATAATCTGAAGTATCCATTCACTCATGTGCCATCTGCATTGAAACCGATACACAGGTGTTCCAATCATTCTTTAGTCTGTATTCTGCCCATTAACACTCTTTTATACACCCATCTTTGCAGTAGTATCAGTGTCAATATAAATGACAATAACTAGGCCTGACGCGACTATTAAATAACCGTCTGATCGCGGTTATTTGATAAAACTGCGATAATCGGGCATTCAAATTCCAATCACATTTTAATTTTAAGCGATTGTACGGTTTAAAAGCCTAGAACGGCGTGTTTTTATGTGTTTTTCATTCGGTTGAACACTGAGGTGAGACCGAGTGTCACTAAGCCGCGAACATCAACCAGATCCTGTCCGGAAGAGCGCGTGAAGCTCTGATGCGCGCGCAGTCATTAAAGGCTCGCGCCAAACTCCCGCGAAAATATAAACAAGTATAAACTTTGATATAGTGAACGCAACGTGCTCCAGTTTCAATGATGAAACGACATTTAAAAGGTTTCCTTCACGACAAATAAGGGCTTGTGGGTTTAATAATTAGAGCAGAAATAAATGAAGATAGTAAAATATTTCTTTAAGTTATTTTACTATTGCATAATAATAAAAATTATATTATAAATATAAAACGTTTTTATTTTATAATATATATATATATATATATATATATATATATATATATATATATATAAAACAAGTGTAAATGTAAAATTGACCAAAACTAAAGTTGGCCAAAAAGGGAGTTTTTTTTTTAACCAATTTTAAGTATTTAGAAATATTTTGATTTGTAAAACGTTATTTTCAAGTCATTCAAAAGTTTTTAAAGACTTAAAAGGAAATCATAGTATATCCCTATTTTATTATTTGATTTATATATTCAAGTTTAATATGTTTAAAAGTTACTTCTCAAAGTGTATTTAGAACACTTGTAGAAAAAAGCACAACTTAATTTAGATGACAATTATTCATGAACTAATCGTTACAGCCCTAAAACAGAAAATTAATTGTAATAATTACAATTATTTGTTTGACAATTAACCGTCAGCCAAATTTCATTATCGTGACAGATCTTGCAAATTATAGTGTGTTAAGGGCATTATTTAAATGTACTTCTAAATGCCTCCCACAGCGGTGTGGTGGGTGTCTGAATGTTCACAAAACTGTATGTTGTTGCTCAGCTGTCTCGAATATCTGTTTACTTCTGATCAAAGACCAAAGAAGAACATCTCCGTAAGTGTGCTGGGGCCTTTATGGACCACTTTTATGCTTGTGTTGACCATTTGGGAGCTTTACAGATGTTGTCACCATTCACTTCCCTTGTGTGGAAAAGAGCAGCTGGTACATTCTTCGAAATAACTCCTTTTGTGCTCCATAAAACATAATAGCTGAGCAACATGTGGGTGAATAAATTATGATTTTTTTAAATAAATGATGATTCATTTTTAGGTGAATTACTCAGCCACCCAAAGGCAAAATTCTGTTCATTACTTGACATTTTTTAAAGTTATGATTATAATAATAAAAAAAAATAAAAACGTTTATTTTAGACTATGATCTGTCCTGTGAAAGATGGGTTTGGCTCATCTAACTACAAAATATATGCTTCAATCAAAAAGCATTTAAGCCAATTTTAACCTCAGTTTGATTGTTGTAAAAATTACATTTAATAAAGGTTGTGAGCCCTCGAGTAACCACAGATTTTGTGCTTTTATTAATTGCATAAAGGTGGTACAACCATTCTGAGGACAGATCCAACAGGTTACTAGTTGAGGTCTTTGTCCCACACCCCATTTCACTGATCTTAGAGAAAAGTAGCAGGGTGTAGCCCCAAATCTCTAGACCAAAAGCAGCTTTTAACATCTGTTTAGGACAAACATAAAATAAAAATCACTGCAAACCATTTTCATCTTATGCACTCATTGTGCCAAGTGGTTGCATTATCAAACTATGGCTTTAAAAGTAGCTGCATAACAAAGTAAATATTCTAAATGGCCTTATAATATCACTATATGCATGAACCATCAGCCCAAAATCAATTATATGACAATTCTGCCAACATCAAGTAGTTTGCCTCTGAATTGTATCCACACACAGCCATGACTTTGATCAGATCAGACCCATCTCAAGACCGACCTCCCCCTAAAACTCACTACTTACAGTGATCAAATCAAGCCAGCTCAACACACACATACTGGTTCTGCAGTCTAATTACTTTCCGTGGGTGGAAAATTAAACCATGTCTTGCTTGACTCTTAAAAGCCTCTGTTCTTGGCGAACGCAACCTCAACACACCTTAAAACAGTTCCCAAAAAAGCCTAACACACACACACTCGGCGCAACTCACCGGCTCTTTTACAGTATCGACCTCTGGATCCTGTGGCGCATAACAGATACATTTCTTTCCCCTGGTCCACGATCCAGAGCGGCAGTCACACACAACTGCAGCCCGAGGAAAGAGTTGAGGAACGCGGATAAACCACGCCCAGGAACAAGCGTCAGCTCAAGCGGACAGAACCGCCCGAGACGCGTTTGATCCTACTATGGCAAAGGATAGGTTCATGAATATTAATGACGTAACGCGCCGTTCGACCGGTACGCCCACCTGATTGGCCGAACGTCACTCCTTGGGCGTAAGTTAGCTTACATGGACGTGGGTAATATTATGAGGGTAGTAATATTGTAGTTTATCTTCATAATGAAATTTAAACAAGCTTTCTTTCTCGAGAGAATAATATTCAAAATATCAAATTATATTTTAATTTTCAATATCAGTGTTGATAATATTATTATTGATGTTTTGCAAGTCTTTGTGTGCATCTGCCATTATATTGCCTTGCCTTGCATTGAATTACATTAATGTTTTTTTTTTTTTTATATTCTTCGATTTTTTTTTAACCAGAATAGTGTCATATACCCCCCACCCCCCTCTTATAGAAATAAATTGGTACTTTTATTCACAAAAGGGGCATTCAATTGATCACAATGTATAGTCAGGGCATTAATAACGTGAACATTTATATTACAATTTGAAAAAATTTAGTTCTCAATTATACTAAAAAATGCTCCACGTGCAGCAATGACAGCTTTGCAGATCCTTGGCATTCTAGAGGTCAGTTTACCCAGAAACTGCATTACACAACATAAATATTCAACACAGGGTACGTGATAGACGCTGCACGAGAATTACCATGCAACGCCAGTCGGACTCATTAATATTCATGAGCCAATTCTTCACCATAGTAGGATTCGTATTGCGGCGTGTTGGGGCGCTGCGCTGATACAGCACAATCGGGCGTGACTTTGACGCAGGGTGGAGCGGACGGTGCAGACTATCCTTGTGCGTTGAAGGTCGTTTACTGTAACTGCAGGAACTGTCGCAACATACAGATGCTGGGAGGCAAAAAAAGACAGCTGTTGAATATGAGAAACATGATTAAGTTATTATGACGTCATAAAGCCTTAGAAAGTAGGCCAACTGAAGCGCCTAGGTTTTTAATATTTAAACACTGGCCTATATAAAACGTTTTCTCTCTTTTCTAACGAAATTATATTGAGCAATGTATAAAATAACGATCATTATAATATAATCATGAAAACGGCAAATGATCATCATGACATGAGAGATGTAGACTCTTGTGACTAAGTCAGATGTATGTGATTGGACAGATATGACTTGAGAAATGATTCATGATTTTAAGTGGGTGACTGGTGGTCAGAACAATACAGTTAGTCTATAATGTCATTAGAAAGCACTTATTTACCACTATGAGCAAAGAATTACAACATATCCCTCCCAACGAGCAATTAGTCATATATCTGGACCTGTTCACCAGCAACATTTACAAGCAATTGTTTAGTAGTCTGGACAACAGTAAAGGAAATGATGCTTAAACGTAACCATTTAATAATCATCACATGATATGTATTTAAATAGGCATATTTATATTTAAATTTAGAACAATGTGATAATTAAATGAATAAGTTGTCTTGGGTGTGACTGTATAGCCTGTATGCAAGTTCCAACAAAAACACGCAACTCTGACATGAAACTTTAATCATGTTTTTAAATAGAAAGAATGAGATAATTAATTAGTCAGTGTGCAATGCATTAAAAGAATAGTTCACCCAACAATTAAAATTCTCTCATTGTTTACTCACCCCCATGCCATCCCAGATGTGTATGACTTCTTCAGTAGAATACAAATTAAGATAAAAAAAAAAAATAATAATAAATATATATCTCAGCTCTGTTGGTCCTTCTAATGCAAATTAATGGAACTTTTGTAGCCCCAAAAATCACATGAAGGAAACTTAAAAGTAATCCATACGACTCCAGTGTTTAAATCTATACCTTCAGAAGCGATACAATAGGTGTGAGTGGGCAAAAGTTATTTTTCACTTTCAGATGTTAAAGTGAAACTAAACAGGCACCATATGCGACTTTCTGATGTAAAGGTGAAAGTGGAGATTTAGGGTAAAAAAGGGACTTACATTTTGATCTGTTCCTCACTCACACCTATCATATCTTTTCTGAAGACATGGATTTAACCACTGGAGTCTTGTGGATTACTTCTATGTTTCTTTAATGTTATTTTTGGAGCTTCACGTCTGATCACTTCACTTGATAAATATCTACAAAGCTGAGATATTCTTCTAAAAATCTTAATTTGTGTTCTTCCGAAGAAAGACATAAATATCTGGGATGGCATGAGGGTGAGTAAATGATGAGAGAATTTATATTTTGGGTGAACTGTCCCTTTAAAGTTTCAGAAAAATACAAAATATATTAAAATAAATGAAATAAATTATATAAAATATAAATAAATAAAATTACTTCGTTGACACGGATATACAAAAGACAGAGCAATGTCAAATCATATTAATTATACATTTAATAATTGGTCTCGAATTTAAAACCACCTCACCCAGTCCAAAATCATTACGAAATAGATACGGATAAAAACATACTTTCCTGGAAAGTCCATTTTTTTTTTCCCCCCATTCCAAACTGACGTAATACCCCTGACAAACATAATGGGCGGGGCTTTTAACGTAGTTGGTGACGTCATCAGCAAGCGACGATTAGCGATACAACCGCTGCATGTGGTTGAATTCAGCGCCAATAAACATATTGCGTACATTTAAAAATAAAACGTAGCATTGTTATGATTATACAATGAGCTTTCGACTGAGTTTTGTTTTGTTCAGACCAAGAATATACGGATTTTGTGTGAGGCGACTGTTGTCTTTGCCTAAAACAGCGTGTCCTGCTAGATGTAAACATGGGGAGGCACTGAATAAAATTTCAATTGAGTTTCTGTCTAATTCAGCTCACTCCAGGCGACTGACATCTGTTGAATGCAGGAACTTTACATCTTCAGGGTGTAGGACTGAAGCCATCGGACAGGTGCAGCCAACACACTATCACCTGGTGTACACCTGTAAAGTAAGAGTGCATGCCTCTTTATAGCTGGAAAATAACTTAAATCGTCCTCAAAAGATTTATAGTTAAGTCACTAAACGTATTAATATTGTAGAATATACACAGTGGCCATTCCAAAAATACACGACCCCATGATAGATCAATTAAAGGGACAGTTCACCCAAAGATGAAAATTCTCTCATCATTTACTCACCCTCATGCCATCCCAGATATTGATGACTTTCTTTCTTCTGGAGAACACAAATTAAGGTTTTTAGAAGAATATCTCAGCTTTGTTGGTCCATACAATGGAAGTGAACAGTGGCCAAAACTTTGAAGGTCCTAAAAGCACATAAAGGCAGCATAAAAGTAATCCAAAGAGACAACGTCACAATTTTATGACAAAAGTTAAGAATACGCTTTGAATGAGAGCTTACATTTTCAGCACTACAATAGAAAATCAAACAAAGACAATGTTAAGCTTCATTTAATGAACCACATAGCTTTCAGCTGTGTTTGATATAATGGAAAGTGCTTTTCTAGTACCAATTTAGCATAATTACTCAAGGATAATGTGTTGGAGTGATGCTGCTGTCTAGCTTTGATCAAAAATGACTTTTGTCAAATATTGATGGTGCTTTTACACCAGTAATGTCCTGAGTATACATTGTGATCAGTTGAATGCCACTTTGGTCAATTATAGTATCAGTTTCCTTCCGAAACAGCAAAATCTGTGTGTGTGTGTGTGTATATATATATATATATATATATATATATATATATATATATATATATATATATATATATTATAGATGGTTGTAAATTGCTTAAAAGTAATTAATTGCTTCAATTTCTTTTTTTCTTCTCTCTACACATCCACTCTTGTTGCATTAGGTGTGCTCCACTCGATCAATGAAGAAAATATCCAAGGTGGCCTATCATAAGGGTGTTGTCATAGTAACGTGTCCTGGCTGTAACAACCACCATATCATTGCTGATAATCTAAACTGGTTTTCTGACCTGGAAGGGAAAAGGTATGTATATACTTTAAAAACCTCACCCTTTTTTTTTTAGTTCTCACCACATTTGATTTTCCTTGTTGAATGTTTGGGTGTGCTTGGAAATATGTTGTATTACGGAAGCAAAATGAGTTGCTGTGTTTCTTGTTGGCTTTAAGACTGAACGGCTGTATTTGATTGTATTGTGTACACTATTATGACCAAGATGTCTCTTATTCTGAAGTTGATTGTTTTTATGTGTTCTCTGTTGCCATAGAAACATAGAGGAAATCTTGGCAGCGAAAGGGGAATCGGTACAGAGAGTTGCTGGGAATGAGGCCCTAGAGATTGTTGCTGAGGAATCAATAAAAGAGGCGACAAGAAATGGTCCAGATGAAGAGAAACCACCACATCCGAGCGATAGCTCTGACAAAATATGAACTGACTGATATTCGTAAGTTCCATCTTTGGACATTTAGAAGGAGCTTTATCGCCAAGTGTTCTCACGTACACAAGGGATTTATTTTGGTGATACATTTTGGAGAAAAAAGTGCACACAGAACATTACAGTGAGACACAGAATATAAAACAAGGTAAGATTATAAATGGATTGCCATTCTGTAATATATCCTATTAATTTGTATGTACATGTGCAAGTTAGGGGTATGTACAGTTATTGAATTAAATATGTGAATTTACATATGTATATGAGAACATTATTGCACTATGGGGGAGTCCTGAGGCAGTTTAATTGTTTATGTGGAAAATGGCCTGAGGTTAAAAACTGTTCTTGTGCCTGGATGTCCTGGCGCTCTGTAGCGCCGGCCAGATGGCAACAGTTCAAAGAGGGAGTGGGCAGGGTGTGTTGGGTCCAGAGTGATTCTACCTACACGTTTCCTCACTCTGGAGACGTACAGGTCTTGGAGGGTGGGTAGGGGGGTACATTCACTGTTTAAAAATCCCAATTCAGAGTATTTACTAATAAATCTATTAATTGCTAGGATTTTTTAATTGTATCATTTTGTTATAGTTTTATATTTTCTCTTCTTAAAATGTAAAAAAACATCTTGGAGAGGTAACTATTGTTTAAAGGATTAGTTTACCCAAAAATGAAAATTCAGTCATTGTTTACTCACCTCTGTGTTGTTATAAGCCCTTTTCTTAACAAAAAGGGAGAAATTGAAAAACTGTTGTGCTCAGTGATGTCACAATGTCAGTTCATGGTGACCACCTCTTCAAGCTTCAAAAGAACACAAAAATATCATTCAGAAGTCTAATTAATTATTCATGAGACTCATGATTGTTATGAAAGTATATGATGAGATTTGGTGAGTAAGAAACTGAAATCTAATGTATTATTTAGTGACATTTTTACTGACATTTGATCTCCTGTGTGCGTTCATGATAGGACACGAAAGCAACAGTTCACACAACCCCCTCACGACATTGGAGCGTTCGAGCTAAAAACAGTTTGAAGTTGAAGAATTGATGCATTTCTATGCCCAGCCTTATTTTTTTGGACCTGTGCCAGTTCATAGTGGTCAGAGTTACCCGTGCGATGCCGAAACTGGAAAACAAGCTATCGTCACTGCTAGTTTGGACAAAACCTCTGATTACCATAGAAAATATACCTTATATCACATGTTGTTTGTGGTCAGGTTAGGGACACAGTGTGACTGTGGCGGCCTGTAGCCTCCTCTATGTTTCTATTTGATTAGGAATATTAAAATAAAAAGGCTGGGCATAGAAATGCATCAATTCTTCGACTAGAAACTCTTCAGACATGTTTAGTAAGTTCTGTTCTCTGTTTTGTGTGCAGTTGTGTTCTGTTGTAACTTCTGTTGGACCTGTTTTTAGATAAACAAAATGATTTTCGCTTGAACGCCCCAATGTCGTGAGGGGGCTGTGTGAACTGTACACAGGAGATTAACGGTCAGTGAACATTTTCAGTAAAACATTGGATTTTGGTTTGTTTCTCACCAAATCGTATCGTATATTTTCATACATTTATGTATTTGTCAAACGCTTTTATCCAAAGTGACTTACAGGGACAACCCCCCCCCGGAGCAACCTGGAGTTAAGTGTCTTGCTCAAGGACACAATGGTGTTGGCTGTGGGGATTGAACCAGCAACCTTCTGATTAACAGTAATGTGCTTTAACCCACAACGCCACCACCACTTCATAAATATCATGAGTCTCATGGAATAATTTATTAGACTTCTGAATTGTACTTTTGAAGCTTGAAGAGGTGGTCACCATAATGTGACATCACTGAGCTCAACATATAAATCACAATGTATCCCTTTTAAGAAAAAGAAAGACATGGGTGAGTAAACGATTGCATTTTCATTTTTGGGTGAACTGTCCCTTTTAAGTCTTTGGCTACCCCTTGTGATAACAATATTATCATTTTCCTGTATTTGTATATTTACAAACGCCTCACTCTATATCAGCAACCTTTGACTTGTAATCACCAATGAAACAAAATCTATACAATTTCGCAACAAAATGTTTCACCACTGTTAACAAGTTTTGTGAAGTTTGAGCAACGTTGTCATTTCACTCTAGGGATGGGCGATAGCATTTATTTTCGATCCGATACCAATAATTTCAAGTCCAATATCGTTGATACCGATACTTCAATTAAATAAATTATTTATTTATTTTTTTGCAATTACTTGGGATAAAATGGGTAATTTTAAAATAATATTTTTAGTCCTAATTCAAGTCATAAATATGTTGTTATTTTAGTGTGCAGTGGTATAGTAGTGTCTGAAGAGCCGAGGTGGACATACTGTGAATTTATGAAAAACTCATGCACCCGATCTCTAAAATGTATTTACATTTATATTCAGTTCATGTAAAATGTGTAAGAATTTTTTTCAATTCAAATTGAGACTGTTGTAATTATAGTCCCACATAAACTTTCAATATGTATATCATGGTAAGTTTAAAGATGTATTTAAATGAATAGGTGTCAATAATGTGCCTTTTATTAGGCTACTATTATACTTTATTATTCTAACTAATAAACTAATTCATAATATGCAATAAACTGTAAATCATTGTAGCTAATATGAGTAGTAATGTTCACGTTATCTTGTATCACCATATATAGCCTACATAAAATGTTGTGTTGTATGTTTATTATTATTATTATTATTATTATTTGTGTACTATTATGTGCGTTTCTGTGTAGAGTGAAATTGTTTTCCTACTTAGAAATATAAATGTAACTTATTTGATATCACGTGAAAAAGGCACCACTGACAACATTAAAAGGCGAAAAAAATCAGGGATGTAATAACAAGCAGTATTTTCACAAAGTTTATTTGCATAAGTTAAATTTAAATGTGTATATACATATATTTACGTTTAGCAGGGAATTAAATATGTAGTGCAAATTATAGTTTCTCCAGAGAGGCTTGTGTGTCAGACGCTGGAAATGCCCCGCCCCTTACTGAAACGGAAAATATGATTGGTTAGCAAATATCTATCCCGTCTGAAATGAGCGTTCTGATTGGTCGATCAGCTTAGTCCAACTGTCTGTCTTGCCAGAGTTCTCAAGTGCGTCTCTGTACATTTTTTAAATAATAATAATTAAACACAAAAGCCTACTCGTTGTTCTGGTGGCCACACGTATGATCACTTATTTCAGGTGCGTATACACAAAATCCTAAAAGAGA
Source organism: Moxostoma hubbsi (assembly GCA_032164185.1). Taxonomy (NCBI): domain Eukaryota; kingdom Metazoa; phylum Chordata; class Actinopteri; order Cypriniformes; family Catostomidae; genus Moxostoma; species Moxostoma hubbsi. The sequence goes on from JAVLUX010000042.1 coordinate 29,059,744, forward strand.
TATGTGAGCATACGACGTATAAATGCCCTAGATTACACACCAGAAGCTGTTTCTCTGATTTTATATCATTACGTCTACTACAAGGCACCGATTCCTCTTGTTTGAACGAGTCTTGTAACGGCGGAAGCGCTTGTCTGCTTTTGTTTTTCAGCATTTATGAATGCTAAGATGACTGGAAGAAGAAACCATTCCCATCCTGCACATGTATATGCTAATACGTTTTATTTCACTTTGAAGCTTATGATTATAGTTCGTGGTATCCAAATAATAACGTCCCTAGTTAAAATAAATAAATAACTTAGAATCGATATTTTTGTGTGAGGAAGTATCGATCCGCCCATCCCCATTTCTTGCGCTTGACTCTTTCACGTCCAAGGCGAAACCATCGAAATAGAAAAGGCTGGTAGAATGGAAAACAAAATCCAAATTGGGCGGGTCTTAGCAGTCAGCTACGATAGGTTTAAACGACAATCCTCTTATTTTATATTTTCAGTGTTTTTTTTTTTTTAATTCAGTGGCTATTAAAGGCCATCAGTGTTATTGTTCAAGTGTAAAACAATGGTACAGTCCGCTCCTGAACAAGATCGTCCACGCCACTGCTATCTGTTACTTTTCTCAGCGCTCGTCAGAATTGACCAATTATAGTCGTTTGTGATTGTAGGAAGTTGACTTTTAAAAATACTTTTTTTTTTATAAAGAATACTGCGGCGGATTTTTATTTTTATACAAATTATAAATAAAATAATAATATATTAAAAATATGATACAATTTAGTATATACGTTTCTCCAAAAGACTACACAAACACCAATATTTGAACGCAACCGAACGGGGATTCGGCTTTCTGGGCCACCGAGCGCCCCCTGGAGGAAGAACACTTTCTTGCATAAACAGTTAATATCTAATGATATTCACATTCACCGGCTGTTAAGACAACCAGGCCGTAATCTTTCAAACACCGCCCATGATAACTTTCAACCCATGACTGATCATAACCAAAGCGAGTCTACGCACGCACCCGGAATCCATACTTGAAGGAAAGGTTGTGTTTTTGTTATTGGGCCGCCATGAATTCAGCCGGACTGTTGTGCGAAATCGAGCGGCCGCGTCACCGGCCTTTCCTGATCGGGGTGAGCGGAGGAACTGCCAGCGGAAAGGTAATAAGTCTCACCTTTACCACCCTCAGATGAGTATTTACTTAACGCATAAACGAAACCGATGCGTGCATGTGTATCTGCTGTTATATATGCATGCAAACCTCTACATGTTGTCCCCTGGTTTGGCCACAGTCATCATGTCCCTCTTTTAATGGACTTTTATAGGTGTAGTATCTAAATATAAACCACCAGGGATATGATGGGTGTCATTAAATGTAGATGCAATAAAAGAAACACAAAGATGAACTTCAGGTGCATTTCTGTGCATTGCATGAAGATCAAATATATATCTAATGCACAACAATATTATTGAGGATCAGGAATGAAGAATTAATAACAAGTAAATGGAAAAGTGAAGGATGAATACTATATATATAAATGATCTAACTTGGAAAATTATGCAAAGTTAAATGCAATTTTCACATATTTTAGTCCTGATTATTTTTTTAAATAAATGTATTGATTTCTGTAATTATATGTATTATATTTATGTATGTACATGTATATTCTTATGAATATATTCATTTATTTAATAATATATTATCTATTTTTATATTGATTTACGGTGCTGTGAAAAATTATTTGCACCGTTCCTGATTTTTGTGTATTTTTCATACTGCATTTTTTTTAAATCTTCAATTGAGATACAACATAAAATAAAGGCAACCTGAGTAAACACAAAATACAGTATTCAAATATATATATTTTTATCGAACCAAAAAAGTGAAAATGTGAAAAATGAACTGCCCCTTTAAATGTAATAGCTGGTTGTGCCACCTTTAACAGCAACAACTGCAACCAAACGCTTCTGATAAATGGAGATCGGTCTTTCACAACGCTGTGGTGGAATTTTGTCCCATTCCTCATTGCAGAAATGCTTTAGTTCAGCCACATGCATGAACTGCCCATTTAAGGTCCTGCCACAGCATCTCAATCGGGTTCAAGTCAGGACTTTGACTAGGCCACTCCGAAACCTTCATTGTGCTTCTTTTGAGTCATTCAGAGGTGGATTTACTCCTTTGCTTTGGATTATTGTCTTGCTGCATAATCCAGTTGCGCTTGAGCTTTAACTCACAGACTGATGACGGGACGTTCTCCTTTAGGGTTTTCTGGTTGAGAGCAGAATTCATGTTTCCCTCAATTACTGCAAGTCACCCTGAAGCAGCAAAGCATCCCACCACCATGCTTGACCGTAGGTATGATGACCTTTTTGTGGATTTCTGTGTTTGATTTATGCCAGATGTAACGGGACCCCTGTCTTCCAAACAGTTCCACTTTCGACTCATCAGTCCACTGAACATTCTCCCAAAAGGTTTGAGGATCATCAAGGTGTGTTTTGGCAAAATCCAGATGAGCCTGAATGTTCTTCTGGGTCAGCAGTGGTTTTCGCCTCGCCACCCTTCCATGGATGGCATTTTTGCCCCATGTCTTTCTGATAGTGGAGTCATGAACTGTGACCTTTACTGATGCGAGAGAGGACAGCAGTTCCTTGGATGTTGTCCTTGACTTTTTTGTGATTTCTGGATGAGTCGTCTCTGTCCTCTTGGAGGAATTTTGGAAGGTCGGCCACTTCTGGGAAGGTTCACTACTGTGCCAAGTTTCCTCTATTTGGAGATAATGTCTCACGTTGTGGTTCTCTGAAGTGCAAGAGCCTTTGAAATAGTTTTGTAACCCTTCCATGACTGATGTACTTCAATCACCTTTATCCTCATCATTTCTGGAATTTATTTCAACGTTGGCACAGTGTGCCACTGGGTGAGACCTTTTAGCCAACTTCATGCTGCTGAAAAAGATCTATTTATGTGTTGATCTGATTGAACAGGGCTGGCAGAAATCAAGCCTGGGTGTGTCTCGTCCAGCTGAACCCCTTTATGAATATAGTTTCATAGATTTGGGGATTTAGTAACTGGGGGGGGGGGGGGGCAAATACTTTTTCACACATGCCCAGTTGGTATTGTAACTTTTTTGCTTCAATAAATAACATTATCATTTAAAAACTGTATTTTGTATTTACTCAGATTGCCTTTTTTTTTTTTCTTTTTACAATTTAGTATGAGATATACACTAAACAGAAGAAATCAGGATGGGGGCAAATACTTATTCACAGCACTGTATGGACACTTATTTAGATAATTCTTTTTTATGAATTAATTTATGAATGTACACTTATTTTTTTAATAATATAATTGATTCATTTCTGTAATGTAATATATGCATTCTTTTATGTATGCATACTTTTATTTACAGATTTATTATTTAATTTATTTATGCATTTCTGTATTTCTTAACTGAATACAGTAATATGAGCAATACTGCATGCATCAGTAACTGCAGGCTAATTGTTTGCAATTTCGCCAGCTACAAGGAAGATAGAAATCACAAAATGAATCTACTGCAAAGACAAACGGGCCCTTACGTGAAAATCTTGCGTCTTTATAATGATGCTCGGGCAGATGTTATTGCAACTGGACGCTACTCATATCACTCACGTGTCAGTAATGCCCCGTTCTTTCATCCAGTCCACAGTGTGCGCCAAAATCATGGAGCTTCTGGGTCAGAACAAGGTGGACCATCGCCAGAGGAAGGTCATCATCGTCAGTCAGGACAGTTTCTACCGGGTTCTCACGCCAGAACAAAAGGCCAAAGCTTTAAAGGGCCAGTACAACTTTGACCATCCAGGTAAAAAAATAAAAAGTACAATTCGGCTGCACATCCAAGCCGCTCTTTTCCATGAAGATGGTGACTGCAAATAAGTGTGTGTGCTTCAATTGTGGATTCATCATTATAACCCTCTAGCTTTTGATTCTCTCTTTCAGATGCATTTGATACTGAACTCATGTGTCAGACTCTGAAGGATATAGTAGAAGGGAAAGTGGTGGAGGTTCCCACATATGACTTCATCACCCATTCCAGGTCAAAACACACACACTTTGCCTTCATGATGACACCTTTTCTCAGTGTGTCTGTCTGATAATCGCAATTAATGATGTGTGTGTGTGTAGGTTGCAGGAGAAAATCTGTGTGTATCCCGCTGATGTGGTGTTGTTTGAGGGGATTCTGGTATTCTACACACAGGAAGTGAGAGACATGTTCCACATGAAACTGTTTGTTGACACGGATTCAGACGTACGTCTGTCTCGCAGAGGTATTCATTTTATACTATATTATTATCATTTGTCATACCTGAAATTGCAGCTTAGTTTTGTTGCTTATTTTATGCTGCCACTGAGGTTGAGGGATGGGTTGGTTATGGCGTACGGTTTAGATGAGGGTTTAGGGGTTAACCATATAACTACAGATGTAATGAAACGCAGGTACTTTAAATGTTAGTACATTGTAACAAATACAGCCAATATAAAGTGGGTCCCAGTTTTGTTTTGCTGTATTTTTGTTGCGTTTTTACATTTATTGATTGTGCATTGTTGTTATTTACATAGTTATAATGAATAGTAATCATTCTTTAAAGGACAGTTTACTTTATGCCTTGTCCACACTAATACGTTTTCGTTTGAAAACGCCTATTTTTCTCTCCGTTTTGGCGTTTTTCTCCACGATAATGGAGCTTTTTGAAAACGCCGTTTTCGCGTTGTAGTGCGGACTGTGAAAATGACGTATTTGTTGTCACGTGACGCAGTCATGTGATGATCTATCCAACCATAACAATCAAGATGGCGGCCCGTGTTATAGCGGCGCTGTTGTACTTGACTCACTTTGTTAGTCAAGTACAACAATAAAAATAAATGTTACTTTGTACAACCGTCACATTGCGTTCTTTCAAAGGCGAAGAGATGTTTACTTGTAATTGGTGTCCGGCGACGGAACACGAGGACAATTGCGTTTCAGGCCGTACATGCAGCGGGGATTTACCGCATGCGCAGTAACATTATTTAAGTGTTTACATGTTTCAGTGTGGACGGAGAGCGTTTTCAAATGTATCCGGATTAATGTAGACGTAGCCCTAATTTGTTGCTTTTTAGTTTTGTTTTGCTGTATTTTTTTTTTTTTCAGTATTAAATTTATTGATTGTGCACGGTTGTTATTTACATATTTAAATTTTTATTATTATTTGTAATCGTTCTTTAAAGGACAGTTTACTTTATATTGTTTAATTTGTTACTTTTTAGTTTTTATTTTGTGTTTTTGTACTAGTTTTACATTTATTGATTGTGAATTTGTTGTTATTTATATAATTGTTATTATTATTATTATATGATTTTTAATCATACTTTAAAGGACAGTTTGGTTTATTAAATTTGTTGTATTTTAGTTTTTTTGTTCCAGTTTTTCATTTATTGATATAGTTATTATATAATTTTCAGTCATATTTTAAAGGACGGTTTACTTTTATTTGTTGCTTTTTAGTTTTGTTTTGATGCATGTTTGTTCTAGTCTTACATAGTTATTTTAAAAGTATTATTATTATTCTTTTAGCATTTGTAATCATTCTTTAAACCCATTTCTATTCTGTTTATGTATTTATGTGAAATTACATTGAGCTAAATCTGCTTGAGGAAATTATTTTGAAAATAGCTTGAATAAAATAAACAACATAAATAGTCATGTTGTTTTTAACGTCTGTTTTGTTTGGTTTTAGTTTATGATCACTCTGAATTTAACTCATAATAGGGTGTGTATGTATGTGTATATGTGTGTGTGTGTGTGTGTGTGTGTGTATATATATATATATATATATATAGGGTATTTGTATGTATATAACAGAATGTGTACGTTTGTTTTGTAGAGGTATTATATTATCATAATTTTTTATCATAATTTAAATGTTTAATTTTAGTAAAAAAAAAAAAAATCGTTATTGTTTTTATACCACGAACACCTTTCAACTTATGTGAATTTGTTTAATTTGTAATGTATAATTAATTTAAATCTCGAAAAGCAAGACCTTAGAATTGAAAATGAGCAAAACCTGCTAGAGAAGCTTCTCTTGAAGATAGCTTTAAAAAAACAAAAACTATGTATTATTTTATTTGTGTAGTTTTAGAATCATTTAAATGAGAATTTTTCATGCCGTCAACTGTTTTCTTAATTGTTGTGTAAGTGTAAAACACTATATATCATGTGTGTAGTTCTGCGGGACATGAGAAGAGGTCGAGATTTGGAACAGATACTCACACAATACACCACGTTTGTTAAACCTGCCTTTGAAGAATTCTGCCTTCCGGTGAGAGAACTCAAAATCTGTCCAAACATTTGACAATGGTGTTATAGTTACTTTGATGTTTGACGTCTGAAATCTCTTTCTCAGACCAAGAAATATGCAGATGTGATCATACCTCGAGGAGTCGATAACATGGGTAAATTTCAGTCAAATTGTATTCACGGGGTAAATAAAATGAAGGCTTTTCTTTCTCTGATATGTTGATATCTTTTCCAGTGGCAATAAACCTGATCGTGCAGCATATTCAGGACATCCTGAACGGTGACATCTGCAAATGGCAGCGGGGTTCTGTGAATGGACATGCCCATGGGCAGAGTCGTAAGAGGGGCATGGTCGAACAAGACGAGAACTCTAGCGGAGGCAACAACCTCCCAAACCTCCCGAAACGACCACTGCTGGAGCCCAGCACACGACCACATTAACACAAGGCCATATGAGTCAAATGGTTGAAACGTGCCATTTTTTTGCATGCTTCCAACACACATCTTTCTGCCTATCAGGTTAAAGGAACGGTTCACCCAAAAATGAAAATTCTGTCGTTTACTCACCACTCATGTTGTTCCAAACCCGTATGACAGACTTTATTCCGAGGAGCACAAAGGAAGAAGTTTAACAGAATGTCTGAGCTTCACACCTCCACACAATGAAAGCGAATGGGGACCAGGGGCTGTCAAAGCTTTAGAAAGGACAAAAAAAGCAGTTCATAGTCTATTCTTAAAATATAACTTCTTGTGAAGAACATGTAGACATTTTGCTAAACTTTAGTGTCCCAAGAAGAGAGCGAGTCAGATTGGTTTGGAACAACATTTTATATATATATATATATATATATATATATATATATAATTAACTTAACACAAAATTTTAAAATGATAATTTTTTTTTTTTTTGCTGCTTGAGTCACCTGACTGTCAGCGTGACCTATGACCTCACTGTTGTAGTTTCTCTGAGGAAGACAACTTTTCTGTAAATGTGAAATATTTAACATTGTACTCTACCTATTGTCACTATGACTGCATTTACACGTCAGTCGGTAACTCTAATTGACATCAACTTACATTGATCTTCCAGTCTCACTGCCGCTCACACGAGTGTAATCCACATCTCACAAATTACATCATCAAATTGTCCATTACACCTGTAGAAAGTTTTAAAAGCTTCATGAGGATTTCCTCGCCTAGTGAGTATTATATAAGATTACTTTCTAGAATGTAAATGCTTGTTTGATGAGAAAAACAAACTTGGTCACATCAGAATAATTACAGTCATGACAATATCAAGTATTTAAACATTTTAATCTCACCTGCACTGATTTGTCTTTTTACATAATTTATAGTTCTGAAATGGCTGCATTTGTTCCTAAATGTGAATGTTAAGATATTTTCTTCATTTGTAATCAAATTTTGAAATGTTTTCCATGTACATTTTTTTTTTTTTTAAATATTAAAGAAAACATACTTGCGTGATGTCTTGCTGGTTACTTGCATCATTTCTGGATCAAAAACCAATTGTGCATAAATGACCAACAATAATATTTTAACATCATTGCACAGTGATGATATCGGATGATAATCCCATAATACTGAGTGATTGCTATATTCATTTAACATGGCATCTATATGGTACTCCAGGGTCATTCAAATAGTGCCATGGTATTACTTGGGTGCATGTCTAAATATACTAAACAAACAAAGCAGCTACAAAGTGAGCAGTTTTATTGGTTAAATATGCAGGATGTTATAGATGTAACAGGGGGAAAAAAATCCCAGGAGTTGGTAAACGTCAACATCACAGGTGTTGCACAAACAAACACTGAAGAAAGCAGTCATAGCTTTCCACCTATATGTGAATAATGACTTTCTGTAAACCACATGCACACACACTCATACCCCCACACACACTTTCTAACACCCAGACGTTACAGCATATTCAGTCACTGTGTTTTTTTGCCATATATTGTTATTTTAGTGCATGATTGATTTGGCTTGTAAATATCTTTGCTCATAACCACCCTCTACATGATCGGCTATTATACATCACAGCTGCACACATACATTTATACATAACGTATCACACACATCCCAAAATAACCGGAAACATCCACACGTGTTCAAAACTGCCCGTTGTCAGGTAATGCTGAGCCATGCCGTCTCTATGACATCATAGTCCACTCCAGGAAAAAGGTGAATCTCATGAAGAAATAAATGTCCGGTGACATTTTTACAGCAAAAATCAAAAGAAAAATAAATTGCATGAAACTTTTTGTTTTGTTTTGTTTTGTGTGACATTATTTTCATGAAAATTAAACAATTTTTCTCCCTAGATTTTCATTAAAAAAAAATTTTAAAAATCCTATTCTCATTTCTGTAATGTGAATTTTAATTTTTTGTTTAATTCTTAAGACTGTAATACAGCAATGAAAATCATCCTGTTACTTCGGTCACAATCTGGGAAATACGAACAGATAATATTTCTGTGTGAATCATTCGAAAAGTCTGCAGCATTTAATAACATGTGATGAATTAAGTTAGACTTCAAAACGATTTACTGTTCAGGGCCAAATTTCTGTGAGAATCGTTCATAAAAACAATTTTATATACAGTAAACTGCCGTATTCAATTGAAGAAATTACGTAAAACAGGCCTTACTAACGATTTACAGGTTCTTTGATGAATTACGGTGTGAATTGTTTGTAGAAAACATTTTATGTAAACTGCTGCATTTAATTCATCAATTACTTAATTCTGGACTTCCTGATGATTTACAGGTTCATGGCCCAATTTCTGTGTGAATCATTCGCAAAAAAAAAATAAAAATGTATTTAAATGGTTGCATTTATTTCGACAAATTACGCAAGACTAGCTTTGCTAACGATTTACGGGTTCAAAGTGCCAAATTTCTGTGAATTGTTTGTAAAAATGCGACATTTAATGAAATGTGACAAATTACGTAAGACTGGTCTTACTAAAGATTTACAAGTTTGCGGATGAATTTATGTGTTCGTAAAAATATTTTTAAGTTAACGGGTGCATTTAATTTGACAATTACACAAGACTAGCTTTGCTAACGATTTACGGGTTCAGGGCCGACTTTTTGTATTTGTGGCACGGCGGAGGGCGGGGTCGTGTCTCAACACGCCCGGTCCCGTATTACGCTAATCAAGCCACCGAGAGGGATAAAGACCGACTGCAGAGGGCGGTGCAGGAGAGAGAGATCCTGACGGACATGTCCGTCGTCTTATGTGTTTATCATTTATATGTCAAGACGGTTCCTCGCCTCTTCCTTGCCCGTGAGCATGAACTTCTTTACAATGGTGCCGAAACCCGGGAAGGAGGATGGATACGCCGTAGCGGAGTTCTAGCCACTACCCCAACGAAGCAGCCGCGGCCATTTGCCCGGGGACGAGGAGCCCAGCCGCCTGGAAGCGGAGCAATGGCCGCCGACCGCGAGGGGAGAAGGGGATCCTGGCCGACCGCCTGGACCGAGGAATGCCGCTGCCAGGGGCGGAGGAGACCCCTTCTGGGCGCTGAAATGCGGCAGGGTAAGAGACCGCCGACCGCGAGCGGGGAAGGGCTCCGAGTCCGACCGCCTGGAGCGAGGAAACCGCTGGCAGGGGCGGGGGAGGCCCCTTCCGATACCCGAGAACGCGGCGGGGCGTTCCATCCGCCAGGGGCTGGAGAGCTACCTCTGATCCGTCCGGAAGGGCGCGGCTGCCGTTCGGTAGAGGGTGGAGGAGTGGCTGAGGAACAAGCTACTGCGTATCGGAGAACCGGCGAGTACGTTTTTTTTTTTTTTTTATTCCTCTCTACTCTCTCTCTCTCACTGCTCTGCGTTGGCCTTTTCCCTCTTTTTTTTAAATTGTAGTTTTTTTTTGTCATGTTTTAATAAATTGAATGGATTGACAGGGGGACGGACGGACAGTTAT
>JAVLUX010000042.1:29075000-29077500 GCA_032164185.1 Moxostoma hubbsi
ATTTCAGAAAAAATATTCCCGTCTTGTCCTCTAAGGGGCTCCGTAGTTTTTTGCTGTATGAACAGAGAAAAAACGAAAGGTGGTTTGAAATCTGTTTAAAGTCAGATATATATATATGTACAATGTATATCAAAAAGTCAAATACTGGCCAATTCATCAGCCTAGCAATATATTAATGCATTGCTAATTTTGAGTACAAATGTTACACTTGCATATAGACATATTACACACAAACACTCACAGGTAGGGAATACATGGAGGTTCCACTTCAGATAAAGCAGCTCTGTAAGCTCGGAAAGACGACGAACTGTCAATCAAAGTGCAGTACTCCTCCAAGCCCTTTAAGAAGAAAGAGGGGAGATATATATATATATATATATATATATATATATATATATATATACATGCAAACTTATTTTTCTTTTTACATATGATCAACTTGTATTTAACCATTTCTAGGTGGTTGTTTTTGTCAGAGAAACTTTGATCAGTTGGCATGACTGACCTCAGATGTCTGTTTTTGCCATTCCAGTCGTCTGATTGGTGCAGAGTCCAACGCAGAAAGTATTGCCAAATAAGAATTGAAGTTATTGAGCTTCCGCAAGTGCTACAGGTGAGACAAAAACATCAAACCACTCAGCTTAATGTTAAAAATAGTTTGTCAATGATGTTAATAAACTGTGATTTACCTTCATGATTTTGATGAATTTGAGCAGAAGTTTCTCTCTATCTTGAGCTTTCTCCTGCTGGATGATTATAGAGCGCACCCTAGTGGACATGAGGAATTACAGTTCAGGATTAACCACGGTTACTATATGGATACAGTATACTGTATTAAAAACACGGTTTCCGCCAAAAATGGTTTCACTACAGTAACCATAAAACTATGGTATTTGTATAGTAAAACCATAACCACAAAATTATGATTTTTATTACCATAGTTTTCGTTTTCCTGTATTATCACTATGGTTTCATAACGAATATCATGGTTGAAATATGGTTACTGTAGTTAAACCATACTAAATTAATTGCGAGGGAACAGAAAACTATTGCCAAATAAAAATTCACGTCCTGTCTTCTAAGGCAGTGTTTCCCAACCAAAGATTGTCAGGTGTGCCGTGGAAAATGATCAAATTCCACAAAATAAATAAAAGCATGAAAAATATTATTTCAGGGATCCAACCTCCTCACCTTTCGGAGAAATTCGCCATTTTTAAACCATAACAGGTCACTTTTGTGATAGTGAAGAGATGTTTATACGTGTAAATGGTCATCACATGACTCACATCAGCGCTGCAGAATACATTGAAGTGAGTGATGTTTATACGTGTAAAGGGTCATCACATGACTCGTGTCAGTGCTGCAGAATACATTGAAGTCTATGAAGTGAGTGATGTTTATACGTGTAAAGGGTCATCACATGACTTGTGTCAGTGCTGCAGAATACATTGAAGTCTATGAAGTGAGTGATGTTTATACGTGTAAAGGGTCATCACATGACTCGTGTCAGTGCTGCAGAATACATTGAAGTCTATGAAGTGAGTGATGTTTATACGTGTAAAGGGTCATCACATGACTCGTGTCAGTGCTGCAGAATACATTGAAGTCTATGAAGTGAGTGATGTTTATACGTGTAAAGGGTCATCACATGACTCGTGTCAGTGCTGCAGAATACATTGAAGTCTATGAAGTGAGTGATGTTTATACGTGTAAAGGGTCATCACATGACTCGTGTCAGTGCTGCAGAATACATTGAAGTCTATGAAGTGAGTGATGTTTATACGTGTAAAGGGTCATCACATGACTTGTGTCAGTGCTGCAGAATACATTGAAGTCTATGAAGTGAGTGATGTTTATACGTGTAAAGGGTCATCACATGACTCGTGTCAGCGCTGCAGAATACATTGAAGTCTATGAAGCGAGTGATGTTTATACGTGTAAAGGGTCATCACATGACTCGTGTCAGCGCTGCAGAACACATTGAAGTCTATGAAGTGAGTGATGTTTATACGAGTAAAGGGTCATCACATGACTCGAGTCAGCGCTGCAGAACACATTGAAGTCTATGAAGCGAGTGATGTTTATACGTGTAAAGGGTCATCACATGACTCGTGTCAGTGCTGCAGAATACATTGAAGTCTATGAAGTGAGTGATGTTTATACGTGTAAAGGGTCATCACATGACTCGAGTCAGCGCTGCAGAACACATTGAAGTCTATGAAGCGAGTGATGTTTATACGTGTAAAGGGTCATCACATGACTCGTGTCAGTGCTGCAGAATACATTGAAGTCTATGAAGTGAGTGATGTTTATACGTGTAAAGGGTCATCACATGACTCGAGTCAGCGCTGCAGAATACATTGAAGTCTATGAAGTGAGTGATGTTTATACGTGTAAAGGGTCATCACATGACTCGTGTCAGTGCTGCAGAATACATTGAAGTCTATGAAGCGAGTGATGTTTATACGTGTAAAGGGTCATCACATGACTCGAGTCAGCG
>JAVLUX010000042.1:29082500-29135000 GCA_032164185.1 Moxostoma hubbsi
TACGGCAAGACAAGAAAGACAAATGTCACAATGAGGTCACCAAGGCAACGACCAAACAGAGTTGATACTTCTCACATACAATATGCACAACACACACAAACACGTGTAAAAATGTAAAAATGCACCAATAATGTACCATGTACAACAACGTTACGTACACTAGTAACCCATAAATATTATATACCAATAATATACAGCTGTGGCCAAAAGTATTGGCAGTGACACTCATTTTGTGTTTCGCAAAGTTTGCTGCTTCAGTATTTGTAGATAATTTTTTCACATGTTTCTATGGTGTACTGGAAAACAATGATAAGCATTTCATACGTTTTAAAGGCTTTTATTGGCAAAAACATTCAATATATGCAAAGAGTCAAATATTTACAGTGTTGACCCTTGTTCTTCATAACTTCTGCAATTCGCTCTGGCATGCCGGATATCAGCTTCTGGGCCAAATCCTGACTGATGGCGATCCATTCTTGCCTTATTAGTGCTCGGAGTTGATCACAATTTGTGGGCTTCTGCTTGTCCACTCACCTTTTGAGGATTGACAACAGGTTCTCTATGGGATTAAGCTCCGGGGAGTTGCCTGGCCACGGATCCAAAATTTCAATGTAATGATCTCCACTTCATTATCACTCTTGCCTTGTGACACGGTGCTCCATCATGCTGGAAAATGCAAGGATCATCACCAAATTGCTCCTGGATCGTTGGGAGAAGTTGCTCTTGCAGGATGTTTTGATACCATTCTTTATTCATGGCAGTGGTTTTGTGCAGGATTGTGAGAGGGCCCACTCCCTGTGATGAAATGCAACCCCACACATGGATGGTCTCAGGATGCTTCACTGTTGGCTCGACACAGGACTCGTGGTAGCGTTCACCTTTTCTTCTCCGGACTATTGATGTTCCAGATGTCCCAAACTGTCAGAAGGGGGCTTCAACAGATAAAATATCTTTGCCCCAGTCTTCTGCTGTCCAATCCTTGTACTTCCTGCAGAATCTGTCCTTGATGTTTTTCTTGGAGAGAAGTGGCTTCTCTGCTGCCCTTCTTGACACCAGGCCATTGTCCAAATGTCTTCGCCTCACTGTGCGTGCAGATGCCCTCACACCAACCTGCTGCCAATATTGAGCAGCTCTGCACTGGTGGTGACACGATTCTGTAGCTGATTCCTCAGGAGGAGCCGGTCCTGGTGCTTGCTGGACACTCTGGGACGTCCTGAAGCCTTCTTCTCTGTAGTTGTACCTCTCTCCTTGAAGTTCTTGATGATCCAGTAAATGGTTCTTTCAGGTGCAATATTCTTTGCAGCAATTTCCTTGCATGTGAGGCCATTTTGATGCAAAGCGTTACTTTAGAGGTAACCATTGCTAACAAGAACACAATGATTGGAAGCACTTCTGCCCTCCTTTTATAGCAATCAGTCTCCTCTTATCATCCAATCAGAATGATCGAGTGATTTCACCTGACTAGTACTCGTTTACACTTTCCCAGGTGCTTCTATGATTAGTGAAATTATGTTAGCTGGTCATTTTGTGCCAGGACCAAAAATCAGTGAAATTTGGGTTTTTGTGATAAAGTTAATTTGTTTTGGCCAATGAAGCTTTTTGCAATTATTTAAAATGCATCTGATCACTCTGCACAATAATCTATAAACAATGTGAATCAACACCAACATCAACTAAAACTAAAGCAGAAAACTTTGCGAAACACAAAATTGATGTCACTGCCAATACTTTTGGCCATGGCTGTACACTAGTAACTCAAAATAAATATGTACCAATAACATTACATGCAAAATAACTAAAAATAAATGTGCACCAATAACGTATCATGCACAATAACAGTAAGTGCACTAGTAACCCGAAAACATTATGCACCAATAACATAAATAATGGAAACTGACTAAAAATAAACCAGAAAACTCAATATACATTTAAACAACATAAAAGTTGCCCATTTACCACTAGATGGTGCTAACACACACAAACATTGCCATCATGTTCCATTCCAGATGCTCATTGGATGATGGTCTTTCATATGGTGATATTTGCAGGCAAATAAAAACAAAACTATACAGCAATTTGTACAGATGTGTGTTCTTCTAGGGTATAAAATGCCCTAAAACTGTCCCGTTTGGGGATGTCCTCAAAAAAGAAAAGTAATTATATATATATATATATATATATATTGTTGTTTTTTTAAATATTTATTATTTGTTCTGTTTTGTTCATTTTCCAAAAATTTGAAAAGTTTGCTTTCAGGGGAAGGTCCGGAGAAATGATACTTCACTTTATTCTTAAGCATTAGAAGTTCCCATTTAGGTTGCTAGGTAAGCATATGTGTGTGTTGAGTGTCTGTTTACCGCAGACGTAAGCAGTGAGTCAGAGAGAGATGACTCTGAAGGAAGACAGACAGCCAGAGAAACCAGAGAGCTGGTCAAGGACCCGTTAGAGACACCCCCACCATCCAGAGCTCTGCCGGCATTGGTCAAGCCAATCATGTCGGAACTCTGCGATTGGCCCAAATGGAGATGAGAGAGACAGTACAGAAAATATGGATTCAGAGAAAGTATTTAAAAGGAATAAATATGAAAACAGACATTAAAAGTGTTGAGAGGAAAAGAGATTGGAAGGAAGAAAGAAACATCTGTAACATCTGATATATTTCTTAATATTGTATTCTAGGACTAGCCTGTTAAAACGCATCGCAAAAAATTGTGTAAAATATTAGTTGATGTTGATTTAAATTTATAGGTAAAAGCCAAATTATTCAGATGAGAATTTACTTTAATAAATGTATTAATTTAATAAGAGTTTTTTTTTTTTTACATACATGCTTGATATACAGAACATTTATTTCATGGTTAGGAAAAAAAAAGGTCTTAAAGGTTATAAAAAAAATTTAAAAAAACAACGGGGGGACATTTTTTCATTTAATAGCCCCTTAATGGGAAAGTACATTTCTATTATACAGAAATAAGCCTTTTAGAAAATACAACACAATGGTGGACAAGTCAAGTCCAGGCTGTGTGTGAATTTCCAAATGTTCCAAGCACCTGCAGAGACTCGTCCGGAACACCAGTAACAACATTCCAAACACAGAGACACACACACACACACACACACACACACACACAGAGACACAGAGACACACACACAGGCACACACACCCCAAAACAAACATGGCCCAACATGTTTCCTCAAGAGAGCAGGAAGAGTTTCCCCTCATTCTATTCCATTTGTGACATTCCAGAATGTAAGAATTCCACAGAGACTCAGAGGAGAGTGTAAGACACAGCGATGGACAGAGAGAAAGGGGTGGGGGGGCATCCACTTGGTACCTCACAACCGTACACTCACAGGTCAATTACTGACTGAAACAGTGAACTCTCTACTTAGGCATACACACACACACACACACACACACACACACCATATTGCTTCTGCATTGACCTCAAAGGTCAGGGGTCAAGAGAATGGAACATTCCAAAACAATTCCCAGATTTCGTTTCCATGACAAATAGACATTCTCTAAAACTCATTACCGGGGGTAACCACCAGTGACACTCATAATAGCAGATGCCTGATCGCAGGTCAGTTATAACAAACTGGGATCTCAGAAATATTTTCAGCTTAGTTTAACGGAGACATACATATATCCTAACTGGACATAAATGAATGAATAAAACCTGTAAAACATATCCAGGTCATATATACAGTATCTCACAAAAGTGAGTACACCCCTCACATTTTTGTAAATATTTGATTATATCTTTTCATGTGAAAATATTGAAGAAATGACACTTTGCTACAATGTAAAGTAGTGAGTGTACAGCTTGTAAAACAGTGTACATTTGCTGCCCGTTCAAAATAACTCAACACACAGCCATTAATGTCTAAACCGCTGGCAACAAAAGTGAGTACACCCCAAAGTGAAAATGTCCAAATTGGGCCCAATTAGCCATTTTCCCTCCCCGGTGTCATGTGACACGTTAGTGTTACAAGGTCTCAGGTGTGAATGGAGAGCAGGTGTGTTAAATTTGGTGTCATCGCTCTCACACTCCCTCAAACTGGTCACTGGAAGTTCAACATGGCACTCTACAAGCCTCTTCTAAAGATGATGCACAAGAAAGCCCGCAAACAGTTTGCTGAAGACAAGCAGACTAAGGACATGGATTACTGGAACCATGTCCTGTGGTCTGATGAGACCAAGATAAACTTATTTGGTTCAGATGGTGTCAAGCGTGTGTGGCGGCAACCAGGTGAGGAGTACAAAGACAAGTGTGTCGTGCCTACAGTCAAGCATGGTGGTGGGAGTATCATGGTCTGGGGTGGCATGAGTGCTGCCGGCACTGGGGAGCTACAGCTCATTGAGGGAACCATGAATGCCAACATGTGACATACTGAAGCAGAGTATGATCCCCTCCCTTCGGAGACTGGGCCGCAGGGCAGTATTCCAGCATGATAACGACCCCAAACACACCTCCAAGACGACCACTGCCTTGCTAAAGAAGCTGAGGGTGAATTTTTAAACATATTTTACATTTTTGAAAACATTTGATCAAATCATAATCAAATAAAACTGTCATTACCGCAACTGCGCAACACATAAAACCCTGGCCAAAAAATTTGAGAAGCGATATTTTAAAAAAAAAAAGTTTTTTTAATTGATTTGAAATTTACAAGCCAACATTTATGCTCTAAAAAATTATAATTATATAATATATTATTGGAAAATTGGAAAAGTGTTGAATCAAACCAGTGCGAGTTACTCGATACTGATCTGAGGTCAGCTTTCCTTGTATTAGCAGGAGGATTGCTACCCATTAGCGCAGACCCAAATTCAGGTTTTAACAGCAGCACTTAAACTTTTAATGCTACATGAAGATAAAGTCTTTTGATAAGTCCTGGACTTAAACCCAGATAAACAGATAACCGAAGATTAGATCAGCTTAAGACTTTAATTCAGCTTAACTTCTGGGTCCAAAAGCCACCCACATAAACCCAAACATCAAACCAGACACACAAAGCCCATTAATAATAATAAACATTATTAAACCGCAGTTTAATATCCACCCCTGGGAGACATATATAAAATGATGACAAAACCATATGAAGACTGACTAGATGATGCACAAGCAAAAACACTAAAATGCAAAATAAATAAATAAATTAAAATAACTAGCTAACACTAATTATTCATATGCCACAATGTTGAATGTGTGTATGTAATAAGACACACAGCACAGCTGAAGTATTTCAGGATGAATCTATTATTCCTTAAAGGGGCCTTTGCACTCAACTCCTCATTGGTCGAAACTCACCACGGGTGTGGTCAAAGAGGTGTGGCCACTAAGGAAGGGGTTAGACACTGATAGGCAGAGACCAAGAGCAGGCTCCGCCTCCTCCGGAAGCCCAGCAGAAGGAGGGTGAATTGAAAGAGAGGAAGAGGATGAAGAAGTGGGACAGGCGTAGGAGGCCTAGAGTGAAAGAGAGAAACGAAGAGCAGGAAGAAAAAAAAGAGAACGAGGTAAAAGGTCAGAAAAAAAGAGTGAAGTTTTAGAGTTATAATACCAAAAAAAGCAAGAAAAAGAAGGTGGATTTAAAGACAACATGAAACATCATTCAAAACTCAAATCTCAAATCAATATTGAGTGGGACTTGATTTTACTTATCGAGATTTGATTGGACAGAAACATGTTAGGCAATGATACAGTTGAAGTCAGACGTTTACATACAATTAGGCTGAAGTCATTAAAATAAATTTTTTGACCACTCCACAGATTTTATATTAGCAAACTAAAGTTTTAGCAAGTCGTTTAGGACATCAACTTTGTGCATGACATGAGTAATTTTTCCAACAATTGTTTACAGACCGATTTTTTCACTTTTAATTGACTATATCACAATAAGATGCTCAGGAAAATAAAATATTGTGGACCTCCACAAGTCTGGTTCATTCTTGGGAGCACCATCCAAACGTCTGAAGGTACCACGTTCATCTATACAAACAATAGTACTCAAGTATAAACAACCATGGGACCATGCAGCCATTGTCCCGCTCAGGAAGGAGATGCATTCTGTCTCCTAGAGATGAAAGTAGTTTGCTGCAAAAAGAGCAAATCAATCCCAGAACAACAGCAAAGGACCTTGTGAAGATGCTGGAGGAAACAGGTAGACGAGTATCTAGATCCACAGTAAAACAAGCCCTATATCGACATAACCTGAAAGGCGGCTCAGCAAGGAAGAAGCCACTGCTCCAAAACTGCCATAAAAAAGCCAGAATACAGTTTGCAAGTGCACATGGGGACAAAGGTCTCCTCTGGACTGATGAAACAAAATTGTTGCAACAACTATTTGACCATAACGACTATCCTTATGTATGGAGGAAAAAGGGTGAGGCTTGCAAGCCGAAGAACACCCTCCCAACCCGTGAAGCATGGGGGTATCAGCATCATGTTGTGGGGGTGCTTTGCTGCAGGAGGGACTGGTGCACTTCACAAAATAGATGACATCATGAGAAAGGAAAATTATGTGGATATATTGAAGCAACATCTCAAGACATCAGCCAGGAAGTTAAAGCTCGGTCAAAAATGGGACTTCCAAATGGACATTGACCTCAAGCACACCTCAAATTTGTGGCAAAATGGTTTAAGGACAACAAAGTCAAGGTATTGGAGTCACCATCACAAAGTCCTGACCTCAACCCAAGGCCGACAAACCTGACTCAGTTATACCAGTTCTGTCTGGAGGAATGGGCCGAAATTCCAGCAACTTATTGTGAGAAGCTTGTGGAAGAATTCCCAAAACATCTGACCCAAGTTAAACAATTTAAAGGCAATGCTAACAAATACTAACAAAGTGTATGTAAACTTCTGACCCACTGGGAATGTGATGAAAGAAATAAAAGCTGAAATATATAATTCTCTCCACTATTATTCTGACATTTCACAATCTTAAAATAAAATAGTGATCCTAACTGACCTAAGACAGGGAATGTTTTCTATGATTAAATGTCAGGAATTGTGAAAATCTGACTTCAACTGTATTTTAGGTTAAGATGATTTTTCCCACCCACATACGGCTTTGATTACATCAGCAGAAATGTTATTTTTAACCCTTTATGCTCAGATGGGCCCGAAAAAAAAAAAAAATCATCAAAATATTAACAACTACAGTCTTGACCAACACAAAAAAGGTATTGCTTGAAAGCTTAGAAGCTCTACTTTCTAATCAATGAAGTAATTATGACCAAAACGGAACAATTGCTTTGAAATTTGCAGAACGTTTTCGCGTATAGCTTCAAAGAACATCAAATATCACATATCATTATTTAGGGGATTAGCCAAATTAGCCCACACACAAGGTAAGCGGATGCAGAGTTCATTAGATAACCCACACAAAGCACAATGTTACATATGGCCACCAGGAGATGGCGCCAAATACATGACACAGACTCAATGATGACTCTAATGGCACAGAATCATGTCTGCATGCTATGCAAACCTTTAGACATTGTTGTTTTTGGATGCGTAATTAGTTCTTATGTACAATTATTATGTTTTATTTGTTTGGAGAGGCTTTTGGACACATGGAGATGTTTTTGGACACTATGATAAATTACATTTGTAATGCTAGAACTTTTGATTTCTTTGTCTTATCAACACAAAATATTTCTCAGATGCAGTTGACACGATTGGAAACTAAACAAAAGCAGTTTTTCAGAGCCACTTTATATACACCCTGAGATATTTAATGTCAAATAAGAAAAAGAAGAAAGTACATTTTTGGCAAAATGTTTTGTGCGAGTTTTGAGCAGTTTCTTAGGCCGAGAGTCTCAGGATGTATCATAATCTATCTATCATTAAAAAAATTGAAAAGTTTATTTACAATGATGACAAACACTTGACCCTAAAAAGTTATAAGCCTTTAATTTTGGGTATGCTACTGAAACAGGAAATCTTTCACATCTCCATAAAATGTACACCAAAAAAAGAAGAGGGAAAAAGCTGTGAAAGAGGGATACTGATGTGAAACTAGTGTGTCTTCCAACTTCAAATCTGTAACAGTTTTACTAACACCAACCCACCCCCAAAAAAACATAGATAATCCATATTTTCCACTTGACCTTTCAGTGACCCTTACATGACCACCCATCCAAATCACGTGGACCCAATCTAAGGTACCTCAGTTTGACCTTTCACCTTCAAGAGCTTAACCTCTGACCTGCACCATGCTCAGTGACCTACAGTACAGGCCACTGATAACACGCATGTGATGCAATGCATGCGTGTGGATCACAACTCACCAGCAGTCTCTGTTTGGGTGGCAGTGCTGGAGGTGGGATGGGTTCGTGCATGGAGTCCGGGCTGCTGTAGGAATCGTTAAATCCGTAAACCTCCTGAAAACATTTATTCCTCCGCTCGTAAATACTCTCGCTCTGCGGCGTCTGATAGAAGACGGACGGCTGCGGCTCTGAATAATCCTCCACAAACTGCATGTACTGCAGGACTGCAGAGAGGGAGGTATAAGTACATATTATTTTTAGCTCCACCCACAGGGTAACCTTACTGGTCCAAAATATCATTTAATATACTTACTTTGTTTGCCCTTCTTCTCCGGAAGTGGCGGTGGGCTGTCAGCATACTGATACTGTAAGAGGTCCTCTCCGTTGACCTGCGGTAGAGGCGACACTGGTGTCATCAGCGGGAACGGCGGCGTGGGCTGCTCCTCTTCTGATAGGTTGTCGTAGTGTGATGGGAGGCGCTCATACAGAGGGTAACTCGAAATGACTGGTGCAGACCTGCGCTTTTTCTGTGGGAGGGCAGGAGGAAGAACGGTACTGTTGGTTCCGGGTGTAAGGGGTGGGGTCAAGTAGTCCATGGAAGCCTGATTGGTCACCGGAGCACTGAAACGGGAGTGGGTGGGGACCGGGACGGGGCTTAACGTTTGAGTTTCCCCGTGGCACTCTGGGAGAGGGCTCAGACTGCTGCAGGTTCCCGTGGGAAATGGTAATGGATCGGATACAGACAGATCCTGATGCAGGAAGTCATAATCTGGATCATATCCCTCTATAGAGAGAGAGAGAGAGAGAGAGAGAGACAGAGAGACATTTAAGTTAAGTCATTAATCAAAAAACACTCACTTGACACAAAACAAGTGTTTAAAAGCTTCGAATATGGACTTTGATGCATTTTGATGATCTACTAAATGTAAAAAAAATTACAGCTTTAAAAGATGTATTTATTCAGCACTGCAAGGTTTCTATTAGTGTATTCTTTCACAAAAAGGCAATTTGTGTCGTGGCAAAAAAAAAGTTTTGAACAATCAATCATCGAGGGTTTAGTTGGGCTTATTATTGGTATTATAAATACTATTAGTCTTGTATTTATTGCCACGATTGAACGTAAAACATTTTTTTACTGATAATCAATTTCCCCAGTTATCTGCACATAATATACACACTCACCTAAAGGATTATTAGGAACACCTGTTCAATTTCTCATTAATGCAATTATCTAATCAACCAATCACATGGCAGTTGCTTCAATGCATTTAGGGGTGTGGTCCTGGTCAAGACAATCTCCTGAACTCCAAACTGAATGTCAGAATGGGAAAGAAAGGTGATTTAAGCAATTTTGAGCATGGCATGGTTGTTGGTGCCAGACGGGCCGGTCTGAGTATTTCACAATCTGCTCAGTTACTGGGATTTTCACGCACAACCATTTCTAGGGTTTACAAAGAATGGTGTGAAAAGGGAAAAACATCCAGTATGCGGCAGTCCTGTGGGCGAAAATGCCTTGTTGATGCTAGAGGTCAGAGGAGAATGGGCCGACTGATTCAAGCTGATAGAAGAGCAACTTTGACTGAAATAACCACTCGTTACAACCGAGGTATGCAGCAAAGCATTTGTGAAGCCACAACACGCACAACCTTGAGGCGGATGGGCTACAACAGCAGAAGACCCCACCGGGTACCACTCATCTCCACTACAAATAGGAATGAGAGGCTACAATTTGCAAGAGCTCACCAAAATTGGACAGTTGAAGACTGGAAAAATGTTGCCTGGTCTGATGAGTCTCGATTTCTGTTGAGACATTCAGATGGTAGAGTCAGAATTTGGCGTAAACAGAATGAGAACATGGATCCATCATGCCTTGTTACCACTGTGCAGGCTGGTGGTGGTGGTGTAATGGTGTGGGGGATGTTTTCTTGGCACACTTTAGGCCCCTTAGTGCCAATTGGGCATCGTTTAAATGCCACGGCCTACCTGAGCATTGTTTCTGACCATGTCCATCCCTTTATGGCCACCATGTACCCATCCTCTGATGGCTACTTCCAGCAGGATAATGCACCATGTCACAAAGCTCGAATCATTTCAAATTGGTTTCTTGAACATGACAATGAGTTCACTGTACTAAAATGGCCCCCACAGTCACCAGATCTCAACCCAATAGAGCATCTTTGGGATGTGGTGGAACAGGAGCTTCGTGCCCTGGATGTGCATCCCACAAATCTCCATCAACTGCAAGATGCTATCCTATCAATATGGGCCAACATTTCTAAAGAATGCTTTCAGCACCTTGTTGAATCAATGCCATGTAGAATTAAGGCAGTTCTGAAGGCGAAGGGGGTCAAACACAGTATTAGTATGGTGTTCCTAATAATCCTTTAGGTGAGTATATATCGGCCACCAATATATAGTTCACCTCTAACACACATATGTGACATCCTGTTGAGTTTTCAAAATCCCCCCCGGTTGCATAACTAACATTTAACACCAAGATAACACTTGTATTGAACAAACGCAATGATGTTTGAATATACCTAGTGTTTCACAGCTAGTGTTGCGAGAACACTGCCCGCTGTCTCGCTCCAGGGAGGACAGCTGCTCATCTGACTTGCTGAGTTTTCCCATACTGTTACAGGGCGAGAGGCGGGGCGAATCCCCGCCGTATGAATGGCTGCCACCGGAGAACCGCCTCTGGAGGAGGTCCACATCAAATTCCTGCTGCTGTAACCAGAAAACAAACAACAAATCACTTAGACACTGATGTTTCTGCCAAGGCAATGTACATATAGGTACTAAAAACGATATTATACTGTGGCAATATCAAGATTAAATGGCTAATTTATAATTATAAAACAGATAGTTATGGTCCGGGATGCTAATTGGTCAATACTGCACTCCAGTCGTGTTAAAATACTCTATTTATTTTTATGGTTAAAAGTTAAAGGAATAGGCACTGTGCGCACTAGTGAGTTCAAAGTCCAAAGTTCAAGGCATGTGATCGGGTGTTGTACCTGTCGCATGGCTCCAGGAGGCAGGTTGACACCACATGGGACTCGACTCATCGGCGCTACCACGGCGACACGCGTGGGGGACGAGGCCGACAGGCGTTTCTTCGGAGGCAGAGCGGGCGGGCTACAGACACAACATTTATAAAATATGCAAATAAATTCACAAGTATGAAACAAACAGTGTAACAAGGTCAAACGAAGCGAGCGCAGACTGTCTACACACACAAGGCTGGAACTGAATTGGATACAAACACACATTCCGTCACACACACACAAACACTCATTAAATTAGTACAGCGGAATGTGTGGGTGGTGAGTTCCATTCTTGGGTTTCCCTGATGATTCTTCACAATCCAATGAGGCTCTACCAGGTAACCATGGAAACATTAGAATAAACTAATCATGGAACAACAAATGGGAGGGATTAAAGCAAGCAGGAAGCATCCCTAGTCAAAAACATCCTAAAGGAATGTGAATAAGTTCCTAAAGGGATCAAATTAGATTCTACAAAGATTCATAAAAAGTTTCTACTGGATAAACTGAAATTTCTAAATATATATACATAAAAAATACTGATATACTGTACATTGGGGAAAAAAAATACATTGAAAAAAAAAATGTCTTGCAGCTTAAAAACTTGACATTTTAAAATCCTGTAAGATAAAAATGTTTTTAAATAATTAAATAATTGATATAAAGACAGGTTCAAGGTTCCCCCCTTTTTTGACCAATGAATATTCATGACTTTGAATATTCAGATTTTTTTCAATAATATTTATTCAGAACAAAATTCGACAAATTACTTAAAAAAATAAAAAGTATGTTTTAAGCAGAGTAAAAATGGAAAAAATTTGAGCCGTCAAAATTAACGTGTTAACACATGGGATTAATTTAAAAGGTTTAACTCGCTAATTTGCCTTAAATAGTTAACGTATTTATAATTTAAAATACTTTAAATAAAGTATTTTTCAGCCTATGTAAGGTGCATTTTAATTACCACAGAAGCATGTGAAGTCTTAACTATCACCAAAATGCCGAATGAGACGTTTTTGTCTGCAAGCGCTTTTCATGTGGAGTTCAAAGCGGCACTTGTCACCCTGATGTGAATCATGAACGCAGCTTTACGATTACTGTAGCGAAGCAGATAGCCACAGTATACTGGCAAATTAATATTATGGAGGATGACAGTTTAAGAGATTTAATGTCCATTGCAATGAAAAATGCAACCTATGTTGGGACTATTTCTTTCAATTACTCTAACCTACACTTACATTTTGGGAAAAGTTTAATGTTACTTCAATTGGTGATATTTTGGCTTTGTTTGGAAAATGTTAATAAAGCATTATATTGTTATATATTGTTTTGTTTTATTTCCTTAGATGGAAAAAAATGCCTTTTGACAGGAATAGTAGAGTGAAATTTCAGAACTGTACAAATCTGTGATTAATTGCGATTAACAACGGAAAAATTATGTGATTAATCATGATTAGCTACGAACAATGATGCGCTTAATCGTGATTAACTACGGAAAAATTATGCGATTAATTGTGATTATCTATGAACAATGATGCGATTAATGCGATTAATCGTGACTAACTGCGGGGGGAAAAATTATGTGATTAATCGCGATAAACGCTGGAAAATATGTGTGATTAATCGTGACCAACAGCGGAAAATTATGTGATTAATTGCGATAAACAACGGAAAAAGTATGCGATTAATCGTGATTAACTGTGCAAAAGTATGTGATTAATCAGGATAAACTACGGAAAAAGTATGCGATTAATCGTGATTAAAAAATGTCATAGAACGACAGCACTAAAAAAAAAATATTCGCAAAATATATTGCATGACATTAGATATTATATTAATTTCTATTACTTTTCCATGTCTGGAAAACAATATTTTAAAATACCTTGATATTTCATGGTTATTTCCAGGTTTTGACCATGAGAACCCTGAAGTTTCAGTAGTTTTGCATTAAAGCTCTATTGACATCATCTGTGACATGCTGCTATTTAACAAAGAAAATATTAAAAAGTTTTGTAAAACTTTACGAATTGTTACATTACATCATTGATGCTCTTGATAGCGCTAAAGTATATTAAACTTGGAATATTTCTTTCATTTTTGTTTTGATGAGAGTTTTAAAAGACCTAGTTTTTGCTTATAGTTACGATGAAAAATGATTTTTTTTAAATCCCAATTGTATCCTATACGACTGGTTGTAAACGAGGCCAGAAATTATAATAAGGATCCTATACACATTCTTTTAAGATCGATTAACTAGAGGTAAATCGGTCTGCCATGCAAATTCACTTCATCCAGGCTTTACTCTAATTGGCCACAGCTCTGTAATGTGGACTCCGATTGGACTCGCATTGCTTCGCAATCACATGCAAGGCCTATCGTCCAATCAGGGAGCCCTAGGGGTGTAACTGTGTGATGTCATAATGCACACAGCATACACCATGAGCTAACGTACGTTTCCACTGCCGTGGCCCTCCACTGCCCAGCAACAGGATCGGAGCACAACAGCATCCTGTTCCTGACCCAAGACAATCAAACAATCACAGAGTACAGAGAAAGAAGAGCAGGATGAACAAACGATTACAGAAACACACAAAAAATGGATGAAAATCAGAAAATGCAGAGAGAAAAAGACGATATTTGATTGAAAGACACAAAAAGACACAGTGGTTGAAAGGATCAAACACAAGCTAAAAAGACGAATGGACATTAGTAAGAGTAGACACAATACTTAGTGTGCAAATCAAATATAGGTAGTGAGGGATGTTAGTGTATTTTGTTCAATATGCCATGCTATGCTATTTTTTAGCCTAAAAAGTCTTTCCACAAATTTCCAGTGGACGAAAAAACTTAATTTGTGAATATGAAGTCGTTAAAGGCTATTTGTGAGCCATTTACTTCCATAATGTGACTTATTTCCAATTGAAACAAAAAACGATGTATGACGGGACTTGAATTGATCAATTGAGAATTGCCCGATTTGACATTCAATTCAGAAAGTAGCCAAGAAATGTGTATTAAGCAAATGGGGTTAATAAAAATGTATCGCCGACTTTAAAAATGTCCAACATACTAAACAAACTCTACTTCCATCCCTTACAAACTGGTACGTTTTTGTTCAAATCAAATTAAATATACCATCCCAGTAGGGTCACATCCACACCATCGTTTCCCAAAGAACGCGGTACTGAAGAGCGTTTTTAAATGCTTCATTTTTGGTGGAGGAAAACGCAGTTCTAATGTGGATAAGAGGTGTAAATGTAGTGAAATTAACATGTTTTCACGTTAAAACTTATTAGTGTGGGTCAGGTCTGGACTGGGAAGAGAAATCGTCCCAGGATTTTACATTCGCTGTCCCTTTCTGCATATCGTGGCGCCTTTTGTGGTCCGTTCTGCATAACGCGGCGTCTCCTTTTAGCTTTTCGCGGCCCATTCGGCACGTTTTGCGGCAGACCCACTGGCCCGCTCGGTTCTCCGATGGACAGTCTGCCACTGAACGGCCCCAAAGTGTGTCGGCCCAATGGGGAAACGCCTGGTATGCCAGATTATCAGTCCAGCCCTGGTGTGGGTGTGGCCTAGGGTTTATAATGTGACCTCATACACCCTCCACACAAGGGATGTCAAAAGAACCAGAACTTCAGTACCAAGTCAATACTAAAATAACGATATCAGTGTTTCGCTAGTACCGACTCAATTTGGTCCCTGCGTGCTGACTGACACACAACTGCTTTCAAATGCTCTCGTGCTTATTTGAGCATGCACTCTGTTAATCCTTTTACAACGAAATGGACAATTAATCAAATTAAAATCGTGAGAAGTACTAGTGTGATTATTTAAATGCAAAAGGATGCTTGTTATCTAAATATATATATACAGTCTGGATGTGCTGCGTGCTTCAAAGTGAACGTGTAAAGCCCTTATTCTCTAATACACACCACATTTTAAGAGCATCATGCTCTGTGCATGTTGTAGTAGATGACAGAAGAGGGCGCACATACACTGTGAAGCACGCAGCACCAGAATACATATTTTAATAATTAAGGGTACGTTTAAACGCCAACGTTCACACGGATCCGCGAAAATGACTAAAAACCTCTGTATTATGCATGCCAGGCCAGTAGTTGGCGATGTCGCTTTGTAAAGAAGCACTACGCGCCTGCGCACATAAGCATGAGCGGTGAACACAAACAACGAAGATGGCGAAAGCATCGAGCAGTTTTGTCTGAACGGACGATGAGGTTGCTTTATTACTACAATTACTTTGCTGGAGAAGCGTCAATAAACTCAAAATCTTGAGTAGCACAAACACAGTCTTGTAGTCCGCCACTGTAGTTTTGTCTCGCGCGTTGTTTTGAAGTACTCGCGCGCATGCCTATAGACTGAACACGTAATACGCGTGCGCATGACGTCGTCGCTTTTCACAAATTCACGTTTTTTATAGTTCGCGTTTTTGTAAAGTCGCATTTTGAAGACGATAATGGCATCGTTTTCAAAAACGTACACTTTGAAACCAGTTTTCAAAAGACCAGTTTTTTTTTGCGTTTTCAGGCCCCAAAACTACGTTTTTAAATAATTAAATAATTGATATAAAGACAGGTTCAAGGTTCCTCCCTTTTTTGACCAATGAATATTCATGACTTTGCGGCATTTGTGATTACTCGCTCCAGATTTTTTTCAATAATATTTATTCAGAACTAACAAATCATTTAGAACAAATTTCGACAAATTACTTAAAAAAAATAAAAAGTATGTTTTAAGCAGAGTAAAAAAAGAAAAAATTTAGTTTTTGTGTAAACGAACATCCGAATTTCGAGTTTTTAGTTGAAAACGTTGTTGTGTAAACGGCCACTAATTCGTAGCATTTTACACTTTAATAATCACACTGGGTCATATCAGCAACGTCTTAACCGGAGGTGCAAAACTACCGTCAAAAAATTCACGACAAAATTATTTTTATTTTTAATTAGTTCGATTACAAACAAAAGCTTGACGAGTGAAATTGAAGAAATCGCGACAGAAATATATTACCACTGTACAGTTGAATGTAATATTTACTTGGGTACTACTACTGATAATAACAATCATTATTATTATTATTATTATTATTATTATTATTATATTTAAGAAATATCTCACAATGTTTGATTTAAAAAATGCAACGGAATGTTGAAAAGTAACTGTATTTAAATATGATACAATTTGTATGAATTCATTTGATTAGGCACAATTGTGATGCTAAAATTAAATGAAACTTTAAAACATGGACGGAAAAAACAGAATTTAGAGAGAATAAAATGATTTTAAAAAATGTTCAATTAATCGAGAATCTCTTCAAGGAAACATGCAATTGTTTAAATTTATTACTTGCATTAACACATTTAACTTTGTTAATTAGGCTAAAGGAGTGTGTTCAATAGCCGTGACCAATTTTCTGTTGTATCGAAATTTGTATTTAAATTTTTATGGTTTTGGTACCAAATGTTTGTATCTTAACAACGCTACTCCACACACCTCTCTTCTCATTTGGTGTTAAAAATAACTCCAAAGAGTCTCTATCACTCATTGTCCCCTGTTGATAAAATGTGTAGAAAATATGAAGTACATGTGCATGAAGTTTCACTTCTGCATACTTCATGCACAGACAAAGTAATCGGGAAAGAAACTTCTGCTTTGGAAACACCACAGACAGAGGAAGCGGTAACACGAATGAATGTATGCGATGTTCTCATTCATACATTTTTTTTTAAAGATTTTCTTGTGAATAAAAAAGCTGAACAATAGATTTAAGAATGAATGTTACTCATCAGTCGATCACTAAAGCCATACAACATTACCATAACTAAAGCTAAACACTACTTAGTACCTGGTGTACTACTAATATCTACAATACTTCTAATATACTCAGTCTTACTTCTTACAAGTATGCACTTTACTTTGGAGCTCTGTTTTACTGAAACCGACACACTACACACCAGCATATTTACCTCAGTCTGTGGGCTATGAGGAAAACAGTACAAATAATGAATTGGGATAGGACCGAAAATTGGGCTGTGTTCAGAACTGCATACTAGCGTATTGCTTACTGTGCAGTATTCAACACTGCATACTATTTTTTAGTGCGTGAAACTGTATGTAGTACGCAACATGAAATGATAAGTGCTTTTTTGTTGTCCCATGACCTCATACGTTTGTTTGCATGTAAATGAAATACTGGAAAGAAATGGGATTATTCTGCATTTTAATCCAACTCTGGTCTCTTGTCAAGAAGATGATGTAAAAAACTATTACATCTTGTAATAGTACGTCATCTAGAAATGACATTATTACAGAACACTTGCATACTTTATTACAAAGTATGCATACAATACACTGCACAGATAGGAAGATTGATACTATGTTAGCATGCGATTTCAATCACAGTCTATTGCTAATTTTGGAATTGCATACTTCCATAGTATAATTGCGATTATTAGGACTAATTGTCTGTTTTAAGGGTTTTGTGGTTAATTGTTATATTTCTTAAGGCGCACGTGTGGTTCATATGAGATATATCGGTTTTTACCGATTAATTGGTGCCGATAGTTAATATTTGGAACAATCGGTTATCGGCGAAAATCTGTTGAATTACCGATATTTTTTCAGCATTTCAAAATAAGAGTCCCCAGTCTGTTTCGGGTTTGTTTATACTTAAAAGTCCTGCATTATGTACCAAATCTTTATTATTTTCTAGTTTATTATTATTATTAGGATTTTGGCTGAACAAAAAAATGCATCTGGGATTTTATTCATTTTGGACTCTTTGTCTTTATAATAAAGAAAGAATACAAATAATTTCTTATTGATTTTTCCATAAATCAATTTGAAAAACTATCGGCCGATTAATCGGTTATCGGCATTTTCCACCACCGTATTTATCGGTATCAGCAAAATCCACTATCGGTCGACCTCTAATTCATACACCTTAAGAAATCATTTTTAAATATTTAACTTTGAATATTTAAATAAAATAGGGATATATTATTTCTTTTAAAAGGCTTTACAAATTTGAATGACATACAAAATAATGTTTTATGTTTGATGTTTTTTGGTCAACATTAGTTTGTCAATGTTAAATTTACACAGTTGTTTTTTTAAACTCATATATTTTATATTAAATTGTTTTTGAAATAAAACATTTAATAATTAATTTTAATATATTTGTATTATTTTTATATTATATAATATTATGCAATAGTAAAAAATTTCTGACCTAATTTCTTCACTTTCACACTTCATTTTAATTCTTTGATAAACCACAATTATTTCGACATTAAAATTTGAAATGTACAATTATCCTGGTTTTCTCATTATAACCACAGTTAGATAAAATAATCGCAATCAAACAATAATTTAATAATTGCGACAGTCCCACTTATAAGTAACATCAGTAACTGTAATATGATTAATGTAATTATTCTTGACTTTAAAAGTAATTTGATTACAGTAACTAATTATTTTGTAATCAGATTACACCCAGCACTGGTATTATGCTATTCAAAGCAAGATCTCTGGTTTTCTTTTAAAGTCCATTGATGCCACCCAAGCCACACCCCCTCACCTGTGCTCTGCTAGTTTCAGCCCTGGTAGAGGAGGTTTGGGCGGAGCTACCTCCTCCTCTGACATGTCAGTCAAGCTGTCAGTGGGCATGACTATGGGTGTGGTCTTACTTAGGATCGCCTTCTCTCGTTCAGTTAATGGATTTTCACACACACTGACAGACACAAAGAGCAAGACAGAAGATATTGTTAACCATCAGTTTATAAAATGTATATCAACATAGTGTTTTGAGACTGT
This sequence comes from Moxostoma hubbsi, assembly GCA_032164185.1. NCBI lineage: Eukaryota > Metazoa > Chordata > Actinopteri > Cypriniformes > Catostomidae > Moxostoma > Moxostoma hubbsi. The sequence goes on from JAVLUX010000042.1 coordinate 29,101,659, forward strand.
ACCTCTCAGTTTTGGCCAAAGGGGGCGCTGGTTTGCTGGGTGACGTCGGGGACGGTTGCTCTTGTTTCTCTATAGTGAGTTTCACCAACTCCTGTTACACAGGCACACACACACACACACATACAGGCACACACACACACACACACAGGCGCGCACACACACAGGCGCGCACACACACAGGCGCGCACACACACACACACACACGTTATAAATATTCCTCTGTTGTTTTAACCTTGTCACAAATACCCTTCTAAACCTCTCACCTTCACGCCGTCCAGGACACCTTTGATCACCGTGGTGACGGTTGCCACAGTGTCCTTGTCATCAAGGTTGATACCCTCCAGCATCACCTGGTCGGACCAGCGAATGAGATTCGCCAAGCTCTGATACACACGGTTATGACAGGAGGACATCGCCGAACTGCGGTCAGAGAAAGGGAGAGAGCTAACGTGACATCATGCCACATTAGATCATTCAGTACACGTGTGTGTGTGTGTAAGTTACACTCCATCTCTATAACAAGCCATTTTGACATTTACTCACGTGCATGATATGAATGATATATTTCTAAAATAACATTTACATTTAAAGTTAAAATTATTATTCTTTATATTAGGAAATACAAGTGCACTACTATACAGTATATATATATATATATATATATATATATATATATATATATATATATACACACTTTTTTCCCCGGGTTCCTGTCCTAAAGACAAAAAGAAGAGGTGGAAAAAAAAGCAAAAGAAGTTGAAGAATAAGGATCGATAATTAAAAGTGCAAGTAAGAATGTCACAAAGGTCATTAAAGTCTCAGTTCCAGCAAGCGTTTGTCCATCTTGCCGTCCATAAACTCTTGCGGGAGACCCTTCGCAGGTGTCCCAAATCAGAAGCAGCAGCCGAAAGGCCATGTGAGCACCCCAAGCCAGTTGAACGATCTCTGTTTTTTGCTTGTTCTTCTAGACGAGTAGGAATTCCACAGCCATAAGTCCAAATAAAATAATACAAATGTGAAAACAGCAGCGAAGCAGCAACCCAGATGATTAACAGACCTGTAGGCTTCTATTCACTGAGTTTGAAGCTTTATTTGAGCTGCTTGTTGCCAGACAAGTGTCTCAGTGGCCATCTTGCATCCTAAAAGGCTGCTATTTAATTCAATACAAACACAGCATGATGCTTATAATGGGGTTTTTACAAGCGCTCACATTTGTAGGGTGCAGCACATGCAAACTAATTATTTCAAGTATTTATTTCAAGTTTCAGCTCAAAATACCTCACAGATAATTTATTACACCATGTTATAAATGCCTCTTTCTGAGTGGAATCAAAAACATGCTGATTTTGTGTGTCTCTTTAAATGCAAATGAGCTGTGTCTCCCCACCCCCTTCCAGGAAGAGTTTCGTTTTGTGGCCGACCCACCAGCCTGCTCGGTTCTCCCTATGGCCAATCCGCCCCAAAGTGCATCGGCCCACCAGGAAAATATAATATATATATATATATATATATATATATATATTAGGGCTGTCAATCAATTAAAATTTCATATCAAATTAATTACATGGTGTCCCGATTAATTAATCACGATTAATCGCATATACAAATATTTGCTGAGAAAGCCCCTCATATAACAATAACTCAATATATAATTATTATACATATTTATATCAATATATAATTATACATAGTTATCTTTAAATATGTTAAAATTATATATATATATATATATAAATAAATAAATAATATATATATAAAATGTAAAAATATATATATATATATATAAATAAATAATATATACATAAATATACATTATAAATAACATTTTTAAATATTTAAAGATAACTATGTATAATTATATATTGATATAAATATGCATAATCATTATATACTGAATTATTGTTATATGAGGGGTTTTCTCAGCAAATATTTGTATATGCGATTAATTAATCGGAACAAAAAATGTAATCGATTGACAGCCCTAAAATATGTATATCTGGTCTCTGTGAACACAATCAGAGACAATGGTAACTGACAGCAAGCGTTTTCGGGTTCAAAATGATTTGCACAAACATACACAAATACTTGTATGTTTTGGGGCACATTTCCTTCAAAAACAACTTGTCCACTCTTCAGTGGCTCTGATGCCGGGAGTACATGAAGACTCTTATGAGACATTATTCTTCTCACTGTAGCTGCTCCAGGACTGTGTGTCCATCACTCAGGGGAGGAGCTATGATAATAGGGTGGAGTCAGTCACCAGTTGTGGGCGTGGCCTGCTCTAACGTGGAGTCACTTTAGAGCAGAAACTAAAACCGTTCATTTTGACACACTGTTTTTGATGAATAGAAATATAAGAAAGAGGAGTGGGTAGACTTAACATTGTTGGGTGGATGTGTACACACACTGCCGACTCACATTTATGTACAAAGTGAATTTTGCACAATAGGTCGCCTTTAAATTTCTACAACCTTGATACATGTGTTTTAAACTACATTTTTCTAATTTTAATCATCTCCTTGTTAGTCAACCTCCCCCTGGGATTCCAATCCATGACCCCATCATTATTAGCACTTCAGGATCACTCCTCAACACTCACTTGTGCTGTATTCGAGCCTCCACCTGCATCAGAGGCAGAATGGCCTCCAGAACTTTACTGGCTGATCCGGGAAGCATCTGGAGAACTTTGGAATCGACGCTCATCTTGTCCACGATCGTCTTGAAGTAACGCAGAGCGCTCACCACCTCCTTCTCCTGCTCCTCCAGTCGGCTCACCTTCTGCTCCAACACAGAAATATTTAATAGAGTAGAAATAATGTTTATTATACAGCTATAGAGCAGCTGTAGAGTAACTGTTCAGTTAAAAGTGCATTTGTGGAGAAGTGTAAAGTGTACCTTGTTGACGGGCTTCTCAGGAGTTTTTACCGCAGGCTCCGGCTGCAGTTGTTTGCTCTTTTTAGATGGAGTTCGTTTAATCTTTGGCGAATGAAATTTCATCAATTTCATGGTGAAAGAGGAGAGGTGAGACTTCTGAGATTCTGGAAAACAACAAAAGGACGAGGGATGAGTTGAGAAGAAAAGAAGACATCTAGACAGAGCTAAAATGCTCCTGATTGTCAGGTAATCGCAAGGTTTATAAAATACACCCTGACAATTCGGTAAATTCTGTCACATGGCAGTGTTTTGGTGATGGAGGCGCTTTAAGGGATGATCTTTCATTGAAAGAGAAAAAGAGCGTTATTTACAGCCCACAGTCAACGTAAAAAGAGTCATTTTATATAATCAACACAATTCAACTATCCAAATGTGCACACAAAAGCCCTTGCTGGTGATGAATATCTTCAAACAGATCCACTCCCACTGGCAATTACATAAACTACTATCTCCATCAAAGGGTTTTTTTTTCATAATTGGAATTTTTTGGGCCATAATTATACAGAGAGAGAGAGAGAGAGAGAGAGAGAGAGAGAGAGGTGAGTAACCAGTGGGAATTGGGCATTCCAAAACTGGGAGAAAAGGGGATACAACTGTTTTTATATATTTCCTACATCTTAAACTTGATTTATGTCCATTAATACAAGACAACAGCAGATATTATTTTGAGAAATTCTAGAATTTGTAAGGTTAGTTGCGTTAAAGCGCTTTAATCTACATCACGCTATTGTTCAGGTACAACTATTCTTTCGACCACTAAAGATAGCTTCACTAATAATCTTCCTGATCTATCTCATACACTCAGTTATCCCCAAAGCCTAGAAGAACTTGATGAAATAAAGTATAAACACAGTCATCTCCAGCACTCTTGATAGTGTCGCCCTCCTTCGATTAAAGAAAAATAAAGAAATAAGCCCAGCACCGTGGTACAATGATCACACTCATGCTCTCAAGAGAGCAGCTCGGAAAATGGAGCGCAAGTGGAAGAATACAAAATTAGAGGTATTTTGTGGCGCATGGAAGGATACTGTAGCTACAGACAGGCACTAAAAGCTGCCAGGTCAGCATATTTTAGCAAACTCATAGAAAATAACCACAACAATCCTAGATGTTTATTCAGTACCGTGGCTAAATTGGTTAGGAATAAAGCCTCAACACAACCAGTTATTCCGTCACAGCACAAGAGTAATGACTTCATGAATTTCTTTACTGATAAAATTGAAATAATCAGAAATAAAATTGGAATTATGCAATCGTCTGTCACAGTACAGACACAATTTTCATCACGTGCAACTTCAATCCTTCGCTGTCATAGGTCATGAAGATCTAACAAAACTTATAGAAACATCCAAAGCCACAACATGTTTGATAGATCCAATACCAACTAAGCTCTTAAAAGAGGTGTTCCCTGTAATCTCAGAACCTCTTCTTAATGTTATTAACTCCTCGCTATGCTTAGGACATGTCCCAAGAAACTTTAAAATGGCAGTTATCAAACCACCTATGAAGAAGTCACATCTTGATCCTGGAGAACTGGCTAATTATAGACCGATTTCAAATCTACCATTTATGTCGAAAATACTAGAAAATGTAGTATCCTCCCAACTATGTTGAAATAGTATATATGAACAATTTCAGTCAGGACGTCATGCACATCGAGAGTTCAATGATAACCTGAGGGGTACATTTGCCTTTGCCCAATATAAGCTTTGATCATATGCATGTCAAAATGTTGACATGGTCCTCAGAAGTTACCGCTCTTGAGTGAAGACCTAAAGACTTAAAGCCTCATGCGCAGAACTCACGCTTACTTCCGCATTAGACATCCGGGAATTTGCACGTGATGAAGTCATACAAGTTTATGCAAACATTATTGGACAGCGGGAGTGTGTTTGAGAGAGATTGAAGTCAAAACAGATGCACTAGATTAAAATGATTTTCTCGTTTCTTTATTAGAAACGTGGTGGTGGCGTAGTGGGCTAAAGCACATGACTGGTAATCAGAAGGTTGCTGGTCCTTGAGTAAGTCACTTAACTCCAGGTTGCTCCGGGGGGATTGTCCCAGTAATAAGTGCACTGTATTGTAAATTGTAAAACATTACCCCTTTAAAGAGTGTTTATGAAGTGTGTATTTAGTATGTGAGTGTCTGTTATCACACAGTGACACGCAGTTGAACTCTGATCCCTTAAACAAATGCTAGGCAGTGGCGTGTGTGACTTTGGTTGATAAAAATGCAGGAAATGACATGCAAGTGTCTTTATATGTGAGTTTTGGTTTGTACATTGACAGCCATTGTTGCATAAAGCGTCTCTGCCTTTAATGCCTTCTGGTGAAACGGAAAAGTTGTATTGTAACTGACATGGGTGGAGCCATTATGCTCTAATACACACAAATACACGCTGTTAATTACCCTCACACACTCATGTGCATTCATGGTGGGTGTATGAAGGCCTGCAGTCTGAAAAAGGAACTGAAGTGGAGCGTGGGTAATGTAGATCTATAAATGTAACCAGCCTTAAAATCCATTCAACAGATCCATACTACACACACCAGCACTCACCAATCAAATCAGTCGATGCCTACTATACAGTACTGCGAGGGTGAATGTGGGTGCGTCATTCAAAGTTGAAGTCAAAACATTTATGATTCAGCCCACCTATCATTGTTTAATCTGGCGGATTTTACAAGCAGTGACAAAGTAATGAGCGTCCTCATTACATAACCACAAGAATCAACACACCCACACAAGGTATATTTATATATAAAATGGCATTTTAGGGGGGAAAAAAGACAGAAAATATATAGAAGTATAGAGTATGGATACAGTGCACAATACGGTGCACCCGGTTGATTTACTATGTTTGCTATAGTGCAAAATATATAAGCAGAATACACTGTTAAAGTATACATAAAGTATCCCACATGATGCAATGCACTTTACCTTGACCTTTCTATTTACAGACAGACAGATAAACCAAAAATGATACCAACTGCAATATTCAACATCTTGACTAATTATTTGACCAGACGGTGAAAAGTGCCACTGCATGAAAAGAGCTGTCGACTCCTGTATAAACCGGACATATTACGAAATCTACCGGCCTGGAGACTCAATATCCACAGGCCCGATTATATACCATTTCGGACGTATAACGACTGACGGTTCCTCCCGTGTTATGGCCATTTGCTGTATGGGTTAATTGGTTAAATTAAAAATTTAGCCTGCTATATCCCAAACAGCATTTAGCTTATGCTAATTATTATAGGCCTTTAATCAATGTTGACAAAACATAAATGCAGAGACAATTGTCTTTAAAAATCTTTATTAAAAGGAAAACATGAAATACACAAAACTAGGGGTCGACCGATAGTGGATTTTGCCGATACCGATAAATACGGTGGTGGAAATGCCGATAACCGATTAATCGGCCGATAGTTTTTCACATTGCTTTATAGAAAAATCAATAAGACATTTGTATTCTTTCTTTATTATAAAAGACAAAGAGTCCAAAATGAATAAAATCCCAGATGCATTTTTTTGTACAGCCAAAATCCTAATAATAATATTAATAATAATAAACTAGAAAATAATAAAGATTTGGTACATAATGCAGGACTTTTATGTATAAACAAACCCGAAACACACTGGGGACTCTTATTTTGAAATTTTGTCCTTCATTTGTGCTCCTGTAACGGAAAAAGCACAGATCACACCCGTTACTCACAATGTCATTTTGTAAAATGTAAAATTCAGTTTGAAAGAAGTTTGATATCAGGAAACACACCATCCATACCGTATTTTCCTTCATATATTTTATATTTTCTTTATATAGATCACTAAAAACACTAAGAGCCTAATTAAGGGTTTATTTATGGATAATTTACTTTCTTTGCTGCATTGCTTTGAGAAGTTAAGTTTCTGGAGGAAAGTTAATAATAATTATAAGAAGATTAATGCACATTATCACACTGAAATGTGGCATTTTTTTCAAGTTTTCATTTATAAAGTTTTGAAATCATTGACTGGATGACTCAGATTTGCACATTGCGACGTGGCTTAATATCTAATACAACTCTATTGATTTTTCAGAAGAATATTTGGATTTCATTGCAAAATATTGACATATTTGCAGACAAGAATTGTAAGGGTGTAGGGGGAGTGAATAGATTGCGTCATTCGCAGTGCATCATGGGAGTGGGTGGTCGCTGCAGAGCTCTTTTGGCGCGCTTTGTTTGCCACTACACTCTGATTGGTGGATCTTTCTCTTCAGGATCACGGGTGGTTGTAGTTGTTATAAATTATATTGTCAATCAAGATAAGTGAATGCACTGCTCTGAAAGTTCAACTACAGCACTTTCCTCTCACTCCCTCACACTCGGTCCACTCGAGGGAGTGTTTTCGCTGTCGTTAATGGAATGCTGATAATATTGATTGACGGAAAAACAGAGGGATGTCTCCCTCTGTTTGAGAGATGCACGCTGATGTAACTATCGCCTTCAACCATATCCATTAGAGAAACTAATAAGCACGCACGCACACACGCACACACTAACGCACATACACACGCGCACACGCACACAGTCACACACACAGTCACACACAAACATACACATACATACATACACACACACACACACACACACACACACACACAATCATACACACACACACACACACAAACATACACACACACACAAACATACACACACACACACACACACACAAACATACATATGCTCACACACGCACAAACATACATATACATATACACGCACATACATACATATACACACACACATGCACACACACACACATACGCACACACACACGCGCAAACATATATACACACACACACACAAACATAGATATACACACACACAAACACACACACACACCCCCACACGCGCACACACACACACACACGCACAAACACGCACACACACACACGCACGCACAAACACACGCACGCACACACGCGGACACACACGCACGCACGCACGCACGCACGCACACACACACGCACGCACACACACACGCACGCACAAACACGCACGCGCGCACACACACAAACACACGCACACACACACACACACATCTCAGTGTCTCCCACAGGATTTTGTGAGACTGTGGTGGGTGGACCTCGTACCCTCCAGGGGGGGGTCTGAGGGCATGCTCCCCCAATTTTGTACATTTTAAAGTTAAATGCATCAATCTGGTGCACTTTGAGAGCAAAATTAAGCGACTAGATCTATGAAGAACTTTGTGCTCTTGTGCTCTAGTAGTAATTTAATCATAAACTCATCGGTTGTACAGATATGAATGGCGATGACACAGTGAAAAAAAGTCATACCCACAAAGCATGATCAAGAAGACTTTAACACATGAGAGTTGAACACAGTTCACAAATGGTCAAAACACAAAATTGACTCGAGCACACATTTGAGCCAGGTCTCGACATTAAGCATTGTCAAGTAAATTGGTCACTCACTTTTAACATTTAAGTTCAGTTACATGCTCAAGTAACATGTATATAACATAATAGTGTACGCATATGCAATCAACTAAATTCTCTGCGACAGAAATGGAAACTGCACTGGATTCGGGAGGAGGTTATTGTCATATGGTAATTATTTTATGTTACGTATGGCAGTCAAAATAAAGAAAAGCCTCCATCGCGGTCGATCGGTTGGACAGCGGGAGTGTGTGTGAGTGGACTAAAGCACATAACTTGTAATCAGAAGGTTGCTGGTTTGATCCCCACAGCCACCACCATTGTGTTCTTGAGTAAGACACTTAACTCCAGGTTGCTCCGGGGGGATTGTCCCTGTAATAAGTGCACTGTAAGTCGCTTTGGATAAAAAGTGATTACATTTATGCCAAATGCATAAATGTAAATGATTCAGTACATAACATGAAAGTACACACACACATTTGTGAGTACACGCTTCTGTCACCCATAGGTAAGAGCCACTACTTCCTGCTTTTGCCTCAGCTGAACCGTCAACTTCCTGTCTGGCTCCAGTGTGCTCCAACACTTCCTGTGCTGCCTATCCTCTTTACCACCGAGAGCACTTACCTCTCAACTATTTTGGACAATTACAAACCTATACTTTTGAATCTACAGCGCATAAACATACAGAACACTGAAGCCTGATTCCCAAATTAATGTCTCTTATGAGCCGGATCTTTTGAATCTACAGCTCAAAACATACAGCACGACCACTGAAGCCCGATTCCCAAATGAATGTCTCTTATGAGCCGGATCTTTTGAATCTAGAGCTCAAAACATACAGCACGTCCACTGAAGCCCGATTCCCAAATTAATGACTCTTACGAGCCGGTTCTTTTGAATCTAGAGCTCAAAACATACAGCACGACCACTGAAGCCTGATTCCCAAATTAATGACTCTTACGAGCCGGTTCTTTTGAATCTACAGCTCAAAACATACAGCACGACCACTGAAGCCTGATTCCCAAATTAATGACTCTTACGAGCCGGTTCTTTTGAATCTTTTGAATGACGGTTTGAACATCATAAAGAAAGAAAGTCTAATGGGTTTTCATTTTGGGTAAACTACCCCTTTAGGCGCACAACAGTGATAGTTTATGACTTGTTGCTTGCAGGGAGAGAGAGAGAGAAGAGGTAATCTGGGTTACTGGAGCAGACGTGATATAAAGAGACTTACTCAAGTGAAAAACATGAGTGTGTCATCAGCTGCAGGACAGGGGAGAGCACACAGATGAGTAATCCGAACACACATACTAGCCAGATTTAGAAGTGTGTGTTTGTGTGTGTGTGTGTGTGTGTATGCGCACAAGCTCTAGATTTAGGATACAGGTCTGTCTCTCTTCCTCACATGAGTCCATAGACAAACACAAACACATTCCTCCCAAATACCTTCTCCCCCTTCACATATACACACACTGTAGTCCTGATCTATTTCTGCCCTTCTTTACGCAATACCACACACACTATGACTGTCGCTATGGTGACATAAGCAAAGTGACACATGTGATTTACGTGCATGCATCAGCCTAAATAAACACTTTTCCACAAATCCAGAATACTCTGGCATGGGGAGGAACATTAGAGTCACTGTTTCAAAACCTAGTCTTGGCACACGGACGCACTCCTGATGCAAGAACATTTGCAAATAACAGACAACTAAACACACCTCCTTTTCCATCATTACACCAGTCAGCCACAACATTATAACCACCTGCCTAATATTGTGTAGGTCCCAATCGTGCCACCAAAACAGTGCCAACCCGCATCTCAGTGCCAACCCGCATCTCAGTATAGCATGAATAAGTGTACATTTTTGATAAGCATTATAGTGGTGAAGTATTCAGCAGTGAGATCCTTTCACTGCGTTGAGAGTAAAAGATGTCCGCATGTCCAAAGACGAGATCCACTCAACCCATTTGTCAATGAATAATGTCTCTTTTTAAACCATTTACAGTCAGTAACATTTAATTTGAATCACAGCACATATGAGATAAAGCCATTCGAGTCTCCTTCGTTAACATGCGCTTATTTAAAGACACTGTTTACAGACATGCAGTTTTTCTTAAAGAGACAGTACCGGTTCTTAGCACCTGTTCAACAAATCAGTGTAAATACCTGTAAATAGTAGTGGTGCAACGATGAATCGATCCAACAACAAATTGTCCAATGTTATCGATATAATGCTTATATATCGATGTAGACATTTTTTTATAAATTGTAACTTTATTTTAATACTCTCATGTGAGCGACGTCTGAACGCATTTCCTTCAGCCGATGAAGCAACTTGAATACATTCATTTGACTTCGAGCACGTCAACTGGGCTTCCCAGCGAAACGCGAGTTCCAGACCAGTGATCAAACTATATTTTGGTTGCATTTGAGGGCAAAATATTTTTATTGATGGTCTAAAATAGGCACGTAATATCAATCGCAGGGACCTGCAACAAATCAAAATCATATCGTGAGACTTTGAAGTATCGGATCGCAGGCCAAGGGAATCGATACAAGATCGTATCATGATTAAACGTCCCATTTACACTCCTAGTAAATAGTACAAATAATGGAATTGAACAACAAAAATGTATCAAAATATAATAAATGCAATATTATATTTATAGATTAAATACATTCATTTTTACAAAGCTCAAATGTGACCAAAATGAGGAAAACTAATAGCAATTTAAACTAAACCCATTTAATATATACTAACAGAATTAGCTCGGAGAGAATTGATTTCATATGCAAGCAAAAGGGACATTAAAACTGACATATACCCATATGAATCAAAATGGGAAATCTGTATCAATACCCAGCCCTAGGAATGACCCTAGAATACAATAAGCAACATTTAATAACATCTTTGGACATTCACAGCACCATTGTGCCTATGGGCATTTCAATTAGAGGTCGTCCGAAAGCGTATATTGCCGATTACAGATTAATCTGACGATAGTTTCGTAGTCTTTCCTTGCAATGATGATATAGACATAGAGGCTAGAATACAACACCAAATGCAATTTAACCTGCAACCAAAATCCCAACAATAACCAAAAACAAATGAAGATATGTTGCATAACGCTGGAGTTTTCCATTTAAACAAGCCAAAAATACACCGGGGACTCAAAACTATATATGTGCTGACGCTATATATGTTGCATGCTCACGCTTCAGTATAGATCACTTGTTTATCTAATCAAAATGACCAAGTATGCATTGAAGTGAGGATACAAATATGGATGACCATTGACAGTGATGAAAGACACGAGGGGTCAGTGATTGTTTACATTTCACCTCTAGATATATTCTGTAGGTCTACCTCGAATTTCATTACCCTATGAGCAATGGCAAATTGCTTGTCGAGATATTTTGGAAACATTAAATGAACTCAACCTGGAGGGAACAATATTACTAAGTAGCCTTCACAAAGTCTAGCTTTGGGACATAATCACCTTTGAGACAGAAGAAGCATCAGGTAAACAGCGTACCGTCTTTCAGTTTGGTAAACAGAGCATTACACTGGCTGGGAATGAGCGACAAGACCATTTATCAACCTTGAAGCTCGTGGTAGCTCTGTCTTGAAAGATTTGTACATTACTGCTGAGTTGAGAATGGGTTTGATTCGCTATTTCAGCATGAAATGACCAAAACTGCCACACTGTCTCTCCGCACATCTGATCCTACAGGGTAGAAAGTTAATATATCCTCTAAAAACAGACAGGACGCTTCAATTGCACAATATGAACCCAGATGTTTGGATTGAGTTGCACAGAACCCGGTTGCAGGCAGTTAAATATGACCTGAAGTTCTGCCATCAGCAGTTTTGAAGGTCCTGTTTTAGACTTTCTGGCTTTAAAAGCTGGCACAGCAAAGCTAAGACATTTACGTCCATGTTTCAATGATACAATTGTAAGCAAAAGTTACATAAGTTAAAATGATTATGATACAGTATAGAACGGAGTTATTCGGGGGGCCTGTGTAGCTCAGCGAGTATTGATGCTGACTATCACCCCTGGAGTCGAGAGTTCGGATCCAGGGCGTGCTGAGTGACTCCAGCCAGTTGTTTGATTATGATGATGACACACTAGACGGAAGCAGGTCCGACATTTTACTACAAATCCCGCTCTTTATGCGGGTGTCGCGAGCATTTTTGGAACACACGTGTATGGTCAGCACACACATACGCCGCCTGTCAATCAATCCAGGACGTGCTGAGTGACTCCAGCCTGGTCTTCTAAGCAACCAAATTGCTCCAGTTGCTAGGGAGGGTAGAGTCACATGAGGTAACCTCCTCGTGGTCACTATAACGTGGTTCTCGCTCTTGGTGGGGCCCGTGGCGAGTTGGGCGTGTATGCCGCGGAGAATAGCGTGAAGCCTCCACAAGCGCTATGTCTAAGCGGCAACGCTCTCAACAAGCCACGTGATAAGATGCGCGGATTGACGGTCTCGGATGCGGAGGCAACTGAGATTCATCCTCCGCCACCCGGATTGAGGTGAGTCACTACGCCACATTTAAGGACTTAAGACCACATTGGGAATTGGTCATTCCAAATTGGGGAGAAAAGGGCCTAAAAAAAAGCTTTTTTTGACCAAAACAGATCTGTCAAAATATCCCACAAGTCCCAATTACACCAAGGAACATCTCATCCCATTTCTTGCAGTAGAACCAGAGACTTTCCTCTACAAATCACTTGTCCTCTCTATGGATGCAGATCTCTGGGTTGGATACACCCAAAGTTTGACTGGATGAAATGAGCACTTAGACAAAAGCCACACAGCTGGAAACAGCAGGAATGTCCTTGCAATTTCACATCAAAAGCTTCTGTATTCCCTTCTGTATTATTTTTTTGTTCAGTTAGTTGGAGAAGAACTTGCTTCTGAATGCGAGAGGATTTGCTTATAAATCTATTTGCTTATAAAAGCCATAAATACTAACAAATAAAGTACCATGTTTATGATACCATGTTATCGCCAATGTATTCTTTGATATAGCCTAAAGTGCATGAGCATTTGACTATTGGAGTGCTAATAAAAAAGTGCTAATTTGACTATAGTGACTATTAAAAACACTACTGAAATGTTGCAAATACATTTTCCTTTGAGCATTTGCATGCCGTGAGAAGCGCTGAATAATCCTGTACTTTCCTTCTGGATCTTTCAGCAAATATCACAATTACAATTAAATCCACTGGGGGGGCACTGCGGATGTGATTCGTCGAGGTTTTGGATAAGAGGAGAAGACATGATGTCTTTGTGTGCTTTCAAGCAAAGCCAAATGTGGAAATACTTGTAATATTTTGACTCTATTGGTATTCTGTTCTTGTTGGAGTCATGCATACTAATGGTAAAGTATCTGTTTTTATGGTGGAAAGAAAATGCGAAGCGGTACGAGAAACTCGGAAGCTTCAGTATGTGCATTAAATATCGGGCAGAGCGCATTTTCTAAAAAGCCAACTTTCACTACTTGTTTTCAGAATAATAAAATGTGAAATTGTAAAAATGTGATAGCCTTTATGTAGACTCCAGATGAGTGCAATTTGTTTCTACTATTAAAAATAATAATAATAATGCATACCGTTAATTTAAAAAAATATATTATTTCACAGGACTTGGGTAACTCAGCCATAAAAGACGCTGACTACCACCCCTTGAGTCACGAGTTCGAATCCAGGGTGTGCTGAGTGACTCTAGCCAGGTCTCCTTGGCAACCAAATTGTCCCGGTTGCTAGGGAGGGTAGAGTCACATGGGGTAACCTCCTCGTGGTCACTATAACGTGGTTCTTGCTCCCGGTGGGGCCCGTGGCGAGTTGGGCGTGTATGCCGCGGAGAATAGCCTGAAGCCTCCACAAGCGCTATGTCTAAGCGGTAACGCTCTCAACAAGCCATGTGATAAGATGCGTGGATTGATGGTCTCGGATGCGGAGGCAACTGGGATTCATCCTCCGCCACCCGGATTGAGGCGAGTCACCGTGTCACCACGAGGACTTAGAGCACATTGGGAATTGGTCATTCCAAATTGGAGAGAAAAGGGCATAAATTTTGCGCATCTTATCACGTGGCTTGTTGAGAGAGTTACCGCTTAGACATAGCGCTTGTGGAGTCTTCACGCCATTCTCCGCGGCATCCACGCCCAACTCGCCACGTGCACCACCGAGAGTGAGCCACATTATAGCGACCATGAGGAGGTTACCCCATGTGACTCTACCCTTCACACTATTGTGAAGCCTCCGCTATATGTGTCTCCACGGTAACGCGTTCAACAAGCCACATGATATGATGCGCGGATTGATGGTCTTACACGCGGAGGCAACTGAGATTCGTCCTCCACCACCCGGATTGAAGTCACTACGCCACCACGAGGACTTTGAATGCATTGGGAATTCTGAATTTGGGAGAAAAATATAATATAGTCATACTTTAACTTGCATCTTAAATTACAAGTTACCGATTACTCGTTTGGGTTAGAGTCCTCAACTACAAAATTACTGGAAAATTCCCATCCCTACATAAAGCAACAAGTAAATACCATGCCATTATTAAGTACCATGATACAAGTACCATAGTATTACCATCTGATACCATCACTGCACAACCACTATACTTTTTTTGTAAGAGAATGGGTAAACATTCCAGTACATCCAAATCCAAAAAGTATTAGAAACACAGGATTGAGCAGAAATCCAACATTCAAGACAAGAAATCGACTTCGATGGACCTAGGCTATTTATTTGACTGACGTCCAAATTTGGATGGTTTGGATCAATCCAAATATATGAGAATATTTGTTGTCCTTCAAAAGCCTTGGAGACATGCAAAAACAACCATTTCAGAAAGTCTGTTCTCACCTGCACAATCTGGATTCCCTCCATTAAAGAAGTCCGTCTCCTCTATATGAGGTTGGGTTCTCCGAGTGGTGTTCCCCATTTAGAACCAACAAAAGCTCAAACTTTAGGAATAGTTTAAACCCCCAGAAAGACTTTCCACAATTTCATTCCAACATGGATCTTTGGGAGAAACAGCACATTTTCTCCAATCAACAACACAAACCAGTCCAGGCAGCACCAGTCTGTTATCCATTAACATCCAACTCATTGACAGATCAAACTAAGCATCCAGAACCTGAAACATCACTCAGAGTTCTCGTTTAGTCAGCATCTGTCAGATCCCATGACCCAGTCTGACTCACACGTCAATCTCAGTGGTGGAATCTAAAAATAAACTCAAACAGAACTAGAGAACTTCCAGAAGTCATCGTCCTAGTGTTCCTTGCATTCCGGAAGATGCTGGAATGCCAAAACATCCTGATTCCTAAAGGAACTAACGGAGCAATCAGGCAGTGATGGTCTTAAAACTGTCTGACATGAGCAACGATCGATAAATCCTGTGGAATGGAAAACGCTGCACATGGACATGGAATTACACTGATCTGGAAAAAGACAAAAGGAAATTGAAAATGGTCGAAAAGCTTTAAACCTCTATTATATAAGTTCTGATGAGAAAAAGAGAGGAGTAATCGGATAACACAACCCAATTCTCCTAGACTATTCTCTTCTTGACATCCATTCTGTACTTCATTCCCAACTCAGTTTTGCACTTCTACACACGCACACACACACGCCTGCTTCTCCTTTCAAACACACACAGCGCAAGTACCATCTAATTACCGTAGCTCAGGATAGAAAGAGCGTGTTTTTCATTCTAGTAATTTACTGTGCTCATTTCTCTAAAACCCCAAATTACAGTTTAGGCATAAAAAACATGTGGCTAGAGAAATAATTCTGCACTTATTCTGGCCAATCAAAGGCCTAAACATTCCCAACGACCAATCACAGCACACCAAATTCCATTTAAACCAATCAAGAATTAGGAGCTACAACTGATCAAAGCAGATTGTCTAACTTTTCCATTAATTTAAATGGTTTTCTTTTTGGTTGGCATGAGTGTAGATGGCATAAAAATGTGCTTTAATTTTGCTGGGGGGAAAAGCCCATTGGAAACCCATCGGAAATTCTTATGTCTAAGGATAGGGCAATTCATTGCAAAATAAATGGTGATTTAAATCCAAAAATTATAATACAAAACAGTATCTCAATATTTATGTTTATTTCAAATCATTTTAAAGCTGAAGTATTTCATTTCTGCGCTATTAAATAAACATTGCATTCAAAACTGCTTTCTGAATACACCCCCTTCGCCGCTGTTCGAACAAATAGATAGTCCCGCCCCCAACTCACACCATTGCTCGAGTCAATGTGATTGTATCTCTTGAGACGGGTCACTCAAAACAAAGGAATATTCATAGCGCCACCAACAATCATCCATGCGATTATCTAATCAGCCAATCGTGTGGCAGCAGTGCATAAAATCATCCAGATACGGGTCAGGAGCTTCAGTTAATGTTCACATCAACCATCAGAATGGGGATTTGGAGAGTGGCATGATTGTTGGTGCCAGACGGGCTGGTTTGAGTATTTCTGGGGTTTTCACACACAACAGTCTCTAGAATTTACTCCGAATGGTGCCAAAAACAAAAACCATCCAACTTTTTAAAAGTTAATAACAATTTAATAGTCAATCTATTTTGTATACAAATGTTTAGATTAGCTTCCAAGATATTCATTGATCGACTTGAGTCATGTGGATTACTTTATGTTGCCTAAATATGACTTGTGGACCGTCAAAGTGCACATCCATTATACAGACCTGACAGCTCTATCTACTGCTAAAAATACTCATTTGTGAAGACGTCTATTTGATGTGTGCGTTTACATCTGGACTTACTTCCTCTCGGATGTCATCAAGACGTTTATGATTAAAAAAAATGGTTTTGTTGGTTTCAGGGGTTGATCGCTTGCCATCCTGGCTGATAATCGGATCCGATATTCATAATTTTTCTAATTAAAAGAATCATTATTTTGTCTGCGACTGTATATCGGCCCCAAATATCGGTTATCCGTCTCTTTGATTACTAATAATCACCATCAGTATCGGCCCAGAAAAAAAAAACATATCGGTTGAACGCAAATCCCTTTATTGGGAAGTCTACACACACAAGGGATTTCTCACACCCATTTTCCAAAGTTCATTTTCTCAATGTCGTAAGGAAGTTGAGGGAGGGCAAATTAGTTTCCTGGTTTTGTTCAACACCATAGAGAGAGAGAGAGAGAGAGAGAGAGAGAGAGAGAGAGAGAGAGAGAGAGAGAGAGAGAGAGAAGAGATAGGAGAGCGAGAGAGAGAGAGAGAGAGAAAGAGAGAGAGAGTGAGAGAGAGAGAGAGAGAGAGAGAGAGAGAGAGAGAGTGAGAGAGAGAGAGAGAGAGAGGATGAGAGAGAAAGATAAGTAGTTCATAGCAGGTGACGTTTTATTTTTTCTGTGTGAATGACAGTGGCATTATGACATCAGGACAGTGTATCCATAGAGACAAAGAAACATGTTGATGCTATGAATTACATCAGTATACGCACACACACACACACACACACACACACACACAGAATTCTGTCTGCACAGTCCGTCCTGTTCTTGTGTTACGGTTGGCGTTAGACTCAGACTGGGTCATCTGTGCCAGAACCGTTAATCGATTCGCCCGACCAACATAACGCACAAGAGACAAAACAGATTACCCTGTAACCAAACACACACACACACACAACTCCAAACAAAACAGAGCGGGTGTATTCATGCACACACATTACCGCAGATGGTTTTCAGGTCGGTGCAAGACAGAACACAATGTGGACTTGAAAGAAAAATGTGAAGAATGCAGCTTCCGAAATGTGCAGAGAACGTCTCAAACTTCAACAAAGCGACTGTGTTATGAACAAAACCTCCAAATGAGATCAATTTTCCAAAAGGAAATGTGCTAACACGATTTAAAAGGTTCAAACATGTTCAGTGGCGCTAATATATGACAAATGCACCTTTCAGGCGTGCCACAAAGGAATGTTCAGGTAAGCAGCGCCTCAGGTTAGGAATTCTTTACTTTTCCGCACCGATGATTTCCAATACACAAAGAGCAGCTTGGCTGTTTTAAAAGGTGACAGCTGGTGGTGATGCACCGATTGCAGAATTTTAGCCGATAACAGCAATCGATGATTATTTTATGATGGTCGGCAGAGCCGGTACTAGGATGCAATCTCTGGTGGGGCACTTGAATGCTTGATTTGTATATAGCGCCTTTTAAATGTAGCTTCTAAGAGCAAAATAACTGTATAAAAATAGTATAAGGCCACAAAGTGTCCGTTTTCGGTTTAGAAAAACGCTGTTCCAGTGTGTTTGAGAGATGCAAACGTAGCGAAATCAATACATTTTCAAACTAAAACATATCAGTGTGGACATGGCAAAACGCGTTCACTTCTCTACACATTAGAACGGCGCTTTCCTCCATTGATAACAAAGTGTTTTTGCGAAAACTCTCTTTTTTGTTCCGTTTTTTATAGTCAGTTCTATTTTATTTATTTTTTAATGAAAATGTTATTCTAATAACACGTGGATGTGCTAAAAAAAAAAAACATGCACGTCTTCTCTCGTTATATGCACTTACTGGCTGATGCCGCTAGTCTTAAAGAGACAGTACCGATTAAGCATGTGTGTTCTATATCAATGTAAATACTTGAAAATAGTACAAATTACACAATTAAATGTAACAAAAATATATATCCAACATAATATGACTGCCAAGACACCACTGTTGGGCCCTTGAGCAAGACCCATGACCCTAAATGCCCCAGGGGCGCCGTATCATGGCTGATCCTGCACTCTGACCCCAGCTTAGATGGGACATGTGAAAAAAGAATTTCACTGTATATATGCAAAAATGTATGTATAAAGTGTGACAATAATAAAGGCTTTCTGCTTTCTAAATGATATCTTAGAGGTAGACCAATATATCGGTTTTACCGATTAATCTGTGCCGATAGTTGCTTTTTTAAACTATCGGTTATCTGCAAAAATCAATGTCGATAGTTGCTGATAGTTTTTCATAATTTTGTGTTTTCAAAATAAGAGTCTCCGGTGTATTTCGGGCTTGTTTATACTTAAACGTTCCGTGTTATACACCAAATCTTCATTTTATCAGGTTATTATTGGGATTTTGTTTGAACAATAAACCGCATATGGTGTTTTATTTATTTTCGACTCTATTTTGGTGTCCGCCATAGTAAGAAATTAATTAAAAAAACGTTTTTTACATTCTATAAATCCAATTTTAAAACTACCGGCCAATTAATCGGTTATCTGCCTCTCCCGCCACCTTAGTTATCGGTATCGGCAAAATCCACAATCGGTCGACCTTCTACAATATATGCAATTTCAAGAGATTAATGGATGGAATTGACTAAATTTGAACATTTTTTCAAAAGATCAAATGTGACCAATTTGATGGAAAACTAATGATTTGTAAAACTCATATTACCTAGAAGGTTTCTTTCTAATCAAGAGCATTAGCCGAGGAAGAATTTATTTTATATGTGCAAGCAAAATGGACATTGTAACAGAAATGTACCCATGACAGCTTCTTCCGCCAAGCAATCAGACTTTTGAACTCTTGATCTCTCACGATCAATAATCAGCACTTTATTAATTTCATTTATCTCACACAGGAGTGTCATAAATGATATTCTCTCTTAACAACACACTGGCAACTGACTATCAACACAGCACCTACAACCTACTGTATATTTTATATATACTATTTTTACTGTATACTCTGTATTCTATACTGTACATTGTATATATATTGTGTTGTGTAATTATGTGTATATTAGATATGCAAGTTGTGTTGTGTAAATATGTTGTTTATTGTATTTGGTATATGTCTCATCACTGTCATCACTATGTTGCTTGGATCTGCACCCAAGACTTTCACCCACTGTTGCACTTGTGCATATGGTTGAGTGACAATAAAGGGATTTGATTTGACATTGCGGCAGGGCGGAGGATGGGGCCGGGTCCTGATTCCGCACACCCGGCCCCTAATCGGGCTAATAAGCCCTCGAGAGTGATAAAGGCCGACCGAAGACGGCAGTGTGACAGGGAGAGAGATTTAAGGACTGTCCGACACGTGTGTGTCTTTTTGGTTCAGTTTTATAATTAACCTATTATTTATATTGTCAAGCCGGTTCTCGCCTCCTCCTTTCCATTAATCCCTTTACACTGGTGCCAAAACCCGGAAAGGAGGAGGGATGAGGCGTAGTGGAGCCTTCGCCACTTCCATCCACCCCAACGGAGAAGCCGCAGCCATTCACCGGGGGACGGAGGAGCCCGGCCGCATGAGAGCGGAGGTATGGTTGGCGGCGCGAGGGAAGGAGGGGCTCCCGACCAATCTCCTGGAGTGGTTACCACTGCCAGGGGCGGGGGAGACCCCTACCGTCCACCAAAAACGCGGCGGGGCATTCCGTACGCCAGGGGCCGGAGGACTGCCTCCAATCCGTCCAGGGAGGCGCGGCTGTCATCCATTAGAGGGTGGAAGGAGTGGCCGAGGACCAAGCTACGGCGTATCGGAGAACCGGTGAGTAAGTGTTTTTTTTCTCTCTCTCTCTCTCTCTCTCTCTCTCTCTCTCTCTCTCTTTCCCACTGCCGCTCCATGTTGGCCATTCCCTCTCTTTTTAAAATGTTTTGTTAATTTGGCACGATCGCCGTTACGGCGTGTAGATGCCACACTTTTTTTGGTTTCGCTCCCCTTGTCCCCTCCCTCATCCAGGATGACCTGCCGGCAGATGGGCCGGACGGCATGCCCCTCCCCAGGGAAAGTGTGTGTGTGTGTGTGGGGGGGGGGGGGTAATATACGTCATGCCGGCGGCTCCCCGGCCTGAGAGAATGAGGGAGGAATGTGGCAGGGCGGAGGGCGGGCCGGGTCATGATTCTGCACAGCCGGCCCCTAATCAGGCTAATTAGCCCTCGA
Source organism: Moxostoma hubbsi (assembly GCA_032164185.1). Classification (NCBI taxonomy): domain Eukaryota; kingdom Metazoa; phylum Chordata; class Actinopteri; order Cypriniformes; family Catostomidae; genus Moxostoma; species Moxostoma hubbsi. Next base: position 29,123,000 of record JAVLUX010000042.1, read on the forward strand.
GAGGGATAAAGGGCGACCGAAGACGGCAGTGCGACAGAGAGAGAGAGATTTACCGCTGTGTGCATCCTTAGTAACAGTTATCAATCTAAAGATATTTTTATCTACTAAACAACAAAGCTACCCCGGAGCCTCAAACTAAACCCTGAGCCGATCCGTGCATACAGGACAGCTGTTTAGGGATTGAGATTCCTTCCCATCGCCGAAAGAAACCTCCTGTTGCTTTCCGTTTCTAGACTCAACACCACCGGAGAGACAAAGCAAGAGAGAGACAGACAAATACCAAACAGACATACTGTACACACATTCAAAATAACTACTGACCATGCCAAAAGAGTTGAAAAGTGAGGAAAAGAAGGGAACAATTCTGGCTTTACTGGCAGAGGGATACAATGAGCGTCAGGTTGCTTCCATCCCTAAAATTTCAAAGATGGCAGTGCATAACAACCAGGTCAAGCAGCAGACTAACGACTCTCCACTGACCAGGATGACCGTCAACTCATTTGAATGTCACTCAATGAACTGTAGGATGACATCAAGTGACCTATAAAAAGAATGGCAAATGGCAGCTGGGGTGGGTAAGGTCATCTTCTCTGGTGAGTCCAATTTTCAGCTTTGCCCAACACCTGTTTGTCTAATGGTTAGATAGAGACGTGGAGAGGCCTACAAGACACAGTGTCCCGCACCCACTGTGACATTTGGTGGAGGATCGGTGATGATCTGGGGGGGCTTCGGCATGGCTGGAATCGGGCGATGCATCTTTGTGTGGGACGCAAGAATCAAGCCACCTACAAGGTCATCCTGGAAGACAACTTGCTTCCTTCTGCTCTGACACGGTTCCCAAACGCTGAGGATTGGTTTTTCCAGCGGGACAATGCTCCATGCCACACAGACATGTCAATCAAAGTGTGGATGGAGGACCACCGCATTAAGACTCTGTCATGGCCAGCCCAATCTCCAGACCTGAACCCCATTGAAAACCTCTGGAATGTGATCAAAAGGAAGATGGACGGCCACAGGCCATCAAACAAAGCCGAGATGCTTGAAATTTTTGCATATTTGTATTTGAAATTTGGGAAAAATGTTGTCAGTAGTTTATAGAACAAAACAAAAATGCCCATTTTACTCAAACATACATATAAACAGTAAATCCGGAGAAAATTATCCTTTTTTCAGTGGTCTCTTTAATTTGTTCCAGAGCTGTAAGTGTTTCAGGACTTGTAAAATCATATTCCAACTCCAAAAGCATGACATAACACTTCTGGAATTGAGCAGTTTGACATGAGAGAAAAGTTCATGTTTTTAATATTTACTAATAACCCACTTTATAATTCTCATACCTCTTCTTCAGTGCAAGCAAATGTAACTTGAATAGCTTTTTTGAGACTGTCTACATGTTATGAATTCATTCAATGTCTAATTCAAGTTGCTGGCACAGGTTATACACATATTCCAAGTACTGACAATCTGTGCAAACATAACAACTAGTCTGATACACAACACTAGATGCACCGGTATATAACCCCATGCATAACACCGGAATAAAAGCAATGATTTGCATTAAACACACAAGTTCACTTTTTTATCCCTGGGGAAATTAGACTGTCTGAGCGCGAGACTGACACCAGCAGCAGGCTGATGCGTGTCTACTGTTGCTCTAGTATTTACATGCATAGATAAAAACATGCATTGCACACACAGACAGAACTATCCCTAAACGTTGAGCTCGCATATCTCGGTAGAAAAGCACCGGGATGATCCCGTTTAAATGTCCAGTACAGCAGCGCGAGCTCTGAGACGCTAGCGCGTGCTAACGGGCACAGATTTATTTCACTACATCTCATTCCCTCTCCCTTTTTTGGGCCCAGTATAACATTAGAAAGCCGTGAATTCCATGCATACTTAAAAAGTGCGCAGTTTGCATTCATTAAAACTACTGGATCGCTGAAAAGTTTCATGCAACACGGCCTACACATGCACGCGCAGTGCGCGAGACGGGCCGGTTCACGCTTACCGTGCTTGCTTTCTATTTTCCCCGACATAATCGCAGCGCTGGCCGGAGCAGATCCTCAGTTTGGACAGTCACAGGAGGAGAATGGGGGTTGTTAAGACACAGTAATGCCGGCTTTCGTTCTTTAGCCACACATTGTGATGTATGGGGTCAGTGGGTTTTATAGATCCAAGTAAAAGGGAAACAATCCGTCCACACGCTAACGACACATAGACAGTGAAAGCTACTGCTGGGGTGTGTGTGTGTGTGTGTGCGTGTATCTGCCACAACAGCGCAATCCCGTCCAGACAATCCATTGGGATGCGAACACAGCGCCCCTCTCTGACTGGAATTACAAAATGCAATGGTGAACATCCATGAGTTTATTTCCTGTTAGATGCGAATTAAAAATCTGATCTGCCCCTGATGTCTTTCTAAAAACAATTGTTTTCTTTCTTTCTATCTATCTTTCTTTCTTTCTTCTGCTGAACACAGATGAAGATTTTTAGAAGAATATTTCCGCTCTGTAGGTCCATACAATGTAAGTGAATGGTGACCAAGTTCTGAAGCTCCAAAAAGCCCATAAACGCAGCATAAAAGTAATCCACACGACTCCAGTGGTAAAGTCCACAGGGTGGGTGAGGAACAGACTAATATTTAAGTCCTTTTTTACTATAAATCTCCACTTTAACTTTCACATTCTGAAAGTGAAAGTGGAGATTTATGGTAAAAAAACGAAAAAAAGAAAAAGTGATAGACATATTGATCTGTTTAGTTCCCAAAGTAATTCCATCACTTCAGAATATATGGACTAAACCACTGGAGTCATGTGGATTACTTATATGCTGCATTTATGGGATTTTCCAAGCTTCTACGTATTGGTCACCATTCACTTGCATTGTATGGACCTACAGAGCTGAGAAATTCGTATAAAATTTTTCGTTTGTGTTCACTAGAAGAAAGAAAGTTATGCTCATCTGGGATGACGTGAGGGTGAGGAAATGATGAAGAGAATTTTCATTTTTGGGGTGAATTGTCCCTTTAAATATGTGTAAAGTTTCAGATACATACGGATTGATGCAACTATCAACCTTTTAAGACGTTCAGCATTGTTCAGAATACTTTCCAAGACCAATTTATTTCACATTAAATGATTCATATTTAAATTAACTTAAATAATTGTAATACAGTGAAAGAGTCTGACAGACAAACTGCAGCATGACCTTCTGCTGCCATCTAGTGGTCAAATAATACAATCACAATAACCAATCTGTGGATTTTACACGTCTTTTTAATGTGCTATGAATAAGCATGACATTATGATTCAGATTGTTTACTGATACCATGCCACAGTGATGTATCATATTTTAATACCATAGTACTTTGGAATACACCATAATACTGAATGATTACTGAATTCATGGTGTTTACTGTAGATGTACTTCAAAGGGTAACTATGGCGGCACTATATGCCAAAAAGGGTACTTTTGATATTTTAAAATAAATAAATAAAACAATAGTTGTTCTATACGTTTATTAATTATTATTATTATTATTATTATTATTATTATTATTATTTAGTTTTTAAACGTGTTTGTGGCGCTGCAATTACAGTGTTCACCACTAGAGGGAAGCATGATCTCATAAACACGTCAACCGCTAATACACACGATTCAATAATCAGCTATATCTAAAAGCTTGATAAAATACACCTTATTCACAGTAGCGCCATTATTGATTTTTGACGTGAATGACAAAGGAAGCTGTGGGGTTTTTTGTGATTTGCACAACTTCTGCTTTCTGTAGTTTTCAGTCTACTGATTTTCTTTTTGCGAGACGCTTCTTAAAGGAGCACTCGGTAATTTTTTCCTCATTAAAAAGTTTAACTCCTAAAGACATGAATTGTTATTGTGCAATATATGTAGGAAACCATGAGCACTCACATTAAAATGAAGATTCCAGTCACATCAGTAACCTTATAAAAGCTGTTTTATTCTACATGGAGAGGGTCCGCACATGGGGGCGGCCATGTTAGATTTACACGACCGAATGCTACTCACTTGATCTCAGTAACCGTCCTGTTATTTGACACTTTCACTCATTGATTAATGTAATCATAGCAACTGTGAATAGTACATTTCTACAATGGCATCATAGCCTCATAGCCTTGTCATCGTCCCATTCAAAAATCCTTTTTTTCTTTGAGCTTTGAAGGTGTTTTTATAGACTTCCTGTTTCAGTGGCATTTTTTTTTATTATTATTATTTATTTTTTGCATGGATGTCATTTTGTGGCAATTTTTTGTTCATTACATATGACTTTACATGTAAGAAATGCGTTAAAATGGACATTTAAATGTTAATTTTATGTTTACACGTGACACACTGCTACAAAAATAAATGTACTGTATACATACAAATATACATATCTTTTTTTCTGTGTATTACACTATTGTACATTATTGACTTTTCCCAGTAAACGTTTACCTACTGTTGAAATCAGTACCTAAAAAGCTCAGTGTTCAGTAGCATCAATAGCATTCAGCTAGGCAAAACTGACATTCTTGTATAGTACAGTAAGCAGTCAGTGTCAACAAAAATGAAATTGGTATATAACAAACATTTCCAGGGTTGACTGCCATGGTGAAAAACATCTAAACATTTTCCCTTCCAATTCCACGGGTTCTCCTGCTTTGGGTTTTTTGATGAATGAGTCCTACTTTATGATTCAACCCCTAAGAACCGCCTTAAGTGCCTCCCAAGCCACGCCCACAAAAGATAGTGAGGACCAGTTGGCCTCCATATCAACATTGATTTCAGCCTTTAGCATTTATTCGAACTCACCTCTAAACTCACCAGGGTGTGATCTGAAACAAAAATGTTCCCAATTGAGCAATCAACAACAGATGAAATGAGTGACTTAGATATATATAAAAACAAATCTATTCTAGAGTGCATGAAAAAAATGTATAGTCTCCAAATATCTGTAAGTCTAAGATTTGTACACATCCTGAGAAGCATCAATGTTGCTCTTGTGGGCTTTCACATTTTTGCTTCATTATGATCAAGAACCGAGTCCATCAAAAGACTAAAGTCTCCTCCAAATATTATATCATGAGGGGTGCCAGCGGATTGTAAAGTCCCTTGAAGATCTATAAAAAAGCCCTGATCATCAGTTTTAGGTGCATAAATATTAGCCAAAAAATAAGATGTAATAATGACTTAACCAAATTTATCTTTACTCTGTTTTAGACATTTGAATTGTAGTTGTTTACTTATCAATGTAATGACTCTCCTGCTCTTACTCAAGCCAGCACTATAAAACAAAATGCCCACCCCATATCTTTCCAAATTGCGGAGAAAAGTGCGTTTTTCAAACAGTCAAGCGAATGTTCAGTGAGCCGGTCTACTTGGCTGCAACAAGAGTGCAAGAAAATTACTTTCTCACTCTAATGACTTTGCAAGAAATACTCCACAAAATATACTCCAGGCGATAGGCGGACCAAGCACAAAGAGCGTGTAGGTTCATCCATAATACTGTCCTGAAGGTGTGTTACTCTACAAAATAAACTCCAGCCACTAGGCGGAGCCAGCACAAAAAAAGTGTGCAGATTCTTGAAACAGTCAAGGGAATGTTCAGTGAGTCGGTCCACTTGGCTGAAACATGAGCACAACAAGATGACCCACTCACCCCACCGACTTCATGAAGGACATCGCCCGCTGTGGGCATGTAAATGTTTCATGGCCATCCTTAGAAAGCCCCTCCAGATCTATTCTCAATCTGGCCGGGAATATCAGTGCAAAAGCGACCTTCCATTGGTGTAAAAGTTTCTTGCATTCCCTGAATCGATCACTCCTCTCCCCTGTCGAACCCGCAAAGTCTGGGAACAAAAAATGCTGTGGTTCTTCCAAGAAAGCCTCACTCCTCGCCTCGCGTAACACCAGATCTCCATTGGATGATCCCAGAAACGTATCCCCTCTCCGAAGTCTCCAGGCAATCGATCTACCCCCAACATCCCCCACTCCTGCAACCACACCAGTGAACCTTGCCTCCAAGTCAGCAACAACCCCCGTCAGCACCGCTGACACGTTCAGCATCTCTCACTGCACCTCCCGCACCACTACGAGTAAAACGAACCCCAGGCTCACGGCCCGCCCGTGAGCGCCAGCCCGAGCATGTAAGCGTCTTTTAATGTCTTCAGAGCCCAAGTATTTTAAATGCTTTGACATATTGTCCCCCCAGAACAGTTACGAAACAGAGTGTATCGAATCTCATCAGTTTATGTCATTAAAAGTGTTAAAACTAGAAAAGTACGCAGAGCTCACCATTCACACGTCCGTACCTGCATGTTTTGGGTGAGTTAATATATTTTGCAGACATGCAATATAGTTGTGATGTCCCATAAAACAGTTGTGACAATTGCACTTACAGTTTAGAGAATGTTAAGACTGTTTTAAAAAAAAAATGAGCCATATTGATTGAGAAAAACTGTAATGAGATTTCACAGAATGAGTGTCATTCTGTGCCATTTGAGTCATCATTGAGTCTGTCATGTACTTGGTGCCATCTCCTGGTGGCCATATGTAATTAGAGTGACTGATCACATAACTTTCTCCCCAGATATGGAGGACTATCACCACTGGTTGGAGCAATCTGAACCCAATCCGATTGGTTTAATGCTCTATGATGCTACAGCATTTCCGATGACATCATCGGATCCAGGAAAGCTAACACGTTTTCAGCCAGATTGCAAGATGCCAGATAGCCAGATGCTGCGTGCGCACTGTGCTTTGTGTGGATTATCTAATGATCTATGCATCCAATTACCAGTTTTAAAGATCACCCCCTCCTCTTAAGTAATGAAATGTGATATTTTATGTTTATGTTTATTTTTTGTGATGTTATAAGACAAAACGTGGCACATAAACAACACCTGTTCACATGAAACATAGATTTCAAAGACATACACTTATATGTTATTGCTTGCTATATTTTCGTTTTTGAATAAAGCAAATTGGTTGGGTGTATTGTACTTTTTGAGAGCTTTCCAACAATATATGACAAATGGTTATTTGATCAGGATGCAGGTTTTTACGGATTGCAATCATATGCACAATGCAAAATCTTTCAAAAACTATCAGAACGGAAAGTTCCTGATTTGTCGGCAAATTTCAAAGCACTTGTTCCGTTTTGGTCATAATGCCTACATGCATTGTAAAGTACAGCTTCTATGCTTTCAAACTATACCAAGTTTGTGTTGGTCAAGACTGTAGATATGAATATTTTGATATTAATATCTACAGCCGAGCTTAAAGGGTTAATATGCAATGTAGACAGAGAGTTAGACTAATGATCTATATTTGAAAGACAGACAGATAGATTTCACATTAATATAACTAGCAGAAACTCTCTCTCTCTCTCTTTCTGTCACTTTCTCTCTTTGTCACTATCTCTCTCTCTCTGTCACTCTCTCAGTCACTCTAACTCTCTCTCTCTCTCTCTCTCTCTCTGTCACTCTCTCAGTCACTCTAACTCTCTCTCTCTCTCTCTCTCTCTCTCTCTCTCTCTCTCATACTGTCATTGTCTTATTCCTCACTGTCATCTTTTGAACAAATTTTTAATCTAACACCCCACCAGCCCCACTTTTCTGGGGTCTCCTGGGAGCTCGATCTTGCGTTCTCTCTGTTTTGCGTTTTGTTAAAAGTTTTGTCTTTTTGTTGCAAGGAATCAAAAATATTCTCTCTTTTATCCCCAGCAGAGAGCTACAGAATTCAAATGAGCCGACAATATCTATGACACGCACAGACTTTTACTTGAAGACACTGCATGATCAAAATGAATAAACAACATAACAATCAATTTCAGTCTCTTGAATAATACATTTCAGATTTATGTGTCGCGTCTAACGTGCATTTTGCTTTTTAAATTTGGAATATTGCCATATTCAGTCTAATTTTGCACATGTTTAAAGTTACAATATACATTTATGTTTAATATTTATATTTAATTAATTTTTTTAAGCCATAATATAATATTAATATAACTATATTAAGAAGTATACCGGATGTTATAAAAAGGGTTAATTATGAAGGCATTTTTGGGCTGTACGTGTTGAATTTAGGGGGATTTTTCTCATGTTTATCCCTTGTTGTCATGTTATTAGTTGATGTTGAGTTTCAGACAAAATATGTCTATTTTGTTCATTTATTAGTTTACATATTTGAATTAGAGGACCGTATCTAATTAATGTATAACGTGTTTTATTGTGTATACTTTTAAATATTTTATTGGATAATCTTAAAAGGTGGAGCTATGAATAAATATATACTCTAATGCCATTTATATCCTTTTATACCTGTGGTTGGGTGAATTCAGGTAAAATGGGCCACTTTTTACAAACAAATTTTTGAGTTGTTACTAATATATATATATATATCCATCCATCCATCCATCCATCTTCAACCGCTTATCCGAAGTCGGGTCACGGGGGCAGCAGCTCCAGCAGGGTGCCCCAAACTTCCCTATCTCGAGCCACATTAACCAACTCTGACTGGGTCTTCCCCGAGGCCTCCTCCCAGCTGGACGTGCCTGAAACACCTCCCTAGGGAGGCGCCCAGGGGGGATCCTTACCAGATGCCCAAACCACCTCAACTGACTCCTTTCGACACAAAGGAGCAGCGGCTCTACTCCGAGCTCCTCACGGATGACTGAGCTCCTCACCCTATCTCTAAGGGAGAAGCCCGCCACCCTTCTGAGGAAGCCCATTTCGGCCGCTTGTACTCGTGACCTAGTTCTTTCGGTCATGACCCAGACTTCATGACCATAGGTGAGGGTAGAAACAAAAATTGACCGGTAGATCGAGAGCTTTGCCTTCCGGCTCAGCTCTCTTTTCGTGACAACGGTGCGATAGAGCGAGTGCAATACCGTCCCCGCTGCCCCGATTCTCCGGCCAACCTCCCACTCCATTGTCCCCTCACTCGTGAACAAGACCCCGAGGTACTTGAACTCCTTCACTTGGGGCAATACCTCCTTCCCTACCCAGAGTATGCACTCCATCGGTTTCCTGCTGAGAACCATGGCCTCAGATTTAGAGGTGCTAATATATACTGTATATATATATATATATATATATATATATATACAGTTGAAGACAATATTATTAGCCCCCTTAAGAAATGATCTGTTTGATTGGCTACGGAACCAACCACTTTACCCAATGACTTGCTTAATTAACCTAATTAATCCCCCAAGCCTTTAAGTTGCACTTCAAACTGAGGATTAGCATCTTGCAAAACAACTAGTGAAGATATATATAACTGTCATCATGGCAAAGACAAAATAAATTTGTTTAGACTTGAGAAAAAGTATTGTTAATGCTCACAAAGCAGGAGAAGGATCTACACGTTTATCAAAGTGTTTTCAGGTGTCAAGAGCGGCCGTGAGAAGTGTTATCAAGAAGTTTTGAAGAGAACAAGACTGGCAGAGGCAGGAAGCGAAAGATTTCAAAAACCTTGGAAAGAAAACTGGTGAGAGATGTTTCTAAAGACCCGAGAACATCTGACAAGACACTAGTGAATGATTTAGCCAAGTCTGGGATTGATGTCTCAACGAAGACGGCCACTAGAGCCCTGCACAGGAATGGATTGCGAGGTTGCAGACCAAGAAAAACTCCACTTCTGAAGAAGAGACGCCTCCAAGCTAGACTGAAGTTTGCCAAGGACAACCTGGAGAAACATGATGCATACTGGAAACGTGTCCTTTGATCAGATGAGGCAAAACTAGAGCTATAGAGATGTTGCATATGTTTGGAGAATGAAGGGAGAGGCGCTCAACCCAAAAAACACCGTTCCCACAGTGAAACATGGCGGTGGGAGTTTAATGCTGTGGGGGTGTTTCAGTGCGTCTGGAACTGGGAATCTCATCAGGAAGACTAAGAGAAGATTTTGAAAGACAACCTCAGGCAATCTGCAACTAAATTGGTTTGGGTTGACATTTCGTCTTCCAGCATGATAACGACCCGAAGCATACCTCACTTTTGGTGACGAACTACCTCCAAACGAGCAAAGTGAACGTCCTTGACTGGCCTGCACAAAAGCCCAGACTTGAATCCCCAGTGGGCCACACTGAAGACTAGAGTCATTGCCAGGAGACCAACAAATCTGGAGGAGCTTGAGAGGTTTGCTAACGAGGAATGGGCTGCGACGACTCAGGAGAAATGCCTAAAACCTGTTGAGAACTACAACAAACGACTAAAGGCTGTTATCAAGCAAAAGGGACACCCTATTGACTATTAAATTCTGAGAGTTATATTTACATTATAAACACTCTAAGTTGCCTAAATAAACTATTATGCTTAGAAATGCTATGTTGAAAAAAAATCTTGGCTCCATTAAACAGCACTTGGGAATTATTTGAAAAATATCTAAATAAGGGAGCTAATCATTTTGTCTTCATCTGTGTATATACTGTAGATATATTTTGGGATATTTTGCTCTTTTGCATCATGTAATTTTATACAGTAATAACTCATGTCTGTGAATAGTCTTTTGAGCTGTCAGTCAAGTGACCTCATCTCTAAATGAGCGGGAGAAATCGAGTGTCACCATGATGATAGAGTGTGAATGAAGAAGTCATGTTTATGATGTGGAACATGACAGAGGTGCGAATGGACACCTGGACTTTGAGTTGACCACTCAGTGTGTGTGTGTGACATACAGACTCAACCCATTATATAAAGAGCTCCCTTTAAAGGTCACTAGTGGACAAAGGGGCTCAAGGGGGTGTATGATGGTATAGGACTGTGTTGTTTTCAGGGTTTTGACCATATAAGTAATATTGTAGCATTATTAATGAATTTTAACCTGCAAACTATTTTTTAGAAAGTATATGTATCTACTTGAATGCTAAGATTAAAAGTTGATTAATTCCCCTTTTTCAGTACGTAAGTCATTTTTATTTTAATAACGCATTGTTTCAAAGCAGCTTTACAGAAAATCATGCATTAACAGAAAATGTAAGCTGTAATATATAAAGTCTAAGAGTCATCATTTTGTAGTTTGATTAAATATGAATGTAAATTGTGAATTTTTTATTTTTATTAAATAAATATACAATAATTGTATTTATAGCCCCAGTGAGCAGCCGTAGGCGACTGTGGCAAGGAACACAAAACATAAGATGTTGTTTAATGGAGAAAAATAACCACTGTGGGGGCCAGTTCCCCTCTGACTAACATCATGAATATAACACCAATATTACTTATGTACAGTTAAAGTCATGGTTTAAAATGATTAAACTAAGTAAGTGTTAAGGGTCAGTGTTTAAACATCGATTGTGTATGAACTGTAAGATTAATGACGGATGTCTTTGAAGTCCATCCTGGATGCAATTGTCCTTGTTAATTGGCTGATGAAGGGTTTTGTTGGCAATTAATTGATAGTCCATCAATAGACCGAGGTGATGCAGGCAGAGATCAGCATCGCAGTTCAACCTGGCTGGTAATTTCGGTGAGGTCTATGCTAAGTCCAAGGTTCAGACAATGGCATATGAAGTGTCCCATGTCTTATGGTTGGAGTTGGCATCAGTTCACCCCCTGATGTCCATCATAATAGACTGAAGTGATGTTTGGCTGGCACTGGCTGCTACATTAACATTTATGCATTTGGCAGATGCTTGTAAGCACTTATTACAGGGACAATCCCCCCCGGAGCAACCTGGAGTTAAGTGTCTTGCTCAAGGACACAATGGTGGTGGCTGTGGGGATCGAACCAGCGACCTTCTGATTACCAGTTATGTGCTTTAGTCCACACCACCACCACTCCAATTAGTCATCATCACTCGGAGACACGTAGCAGTAGACTCCGACACCAAGCAGGAATGGAGTTGGATCTGGCCAGCTCTGGTGACCACGGGATATGAATTCTGAGATTGAGACTAATTGAGAATAATATCAGCATAGATGCCATTAGAGTTATAGATCAGGGTCACTGTTTCTGGTTCTGGTAGATCTAACAT